>PVMI01020138.1:0-24039 GCA_008528875.1 Aulacorthum solani
TAAAAAATTATCTTTTTAAATCTAAGATTTGAAAATTTAATACAATATTCTTCACAAATTTGCCTACTTTTATCAAACAAAAAATATCTACCGGAAACTCAAATTAAATTTTTATGAGCATTTGAATTACATTTTATACTCACTCAATTTCTAGTGTACCAATACTCTTATTTTATTGTTATTCAAAATCAAATAACTGTAAAAGCTTGAAATTTACACCTTACGTTTAAATTTTATAGCTAAGGATTGAAAATTTAAAACAATATTCCACGTAAGTACCTAGTTCATTCTGCTGCAAAAATATCTAAAAACTGTATAAACACAGCTTTTTTTAATAGTTATTTTAAGTTCAAATTTGGATGAAATTACATACTAAATAATCAAGAATAACAATTTTATTTTAGTTACCTATATTGTTGAATTTAAAAATATTATTCGTGGGTACTTAAATTTCTAGAGTATACTTTATATTTTAATATGAATAGTTAATGTCATTAATGACTTATATTAATACTGTATAATACATTGTGAATACCTACTATAAATTACTTGAGTGAGTTGGGTGCATAATGAATCTGATTTGAATAATTTAGAATTAATTTGATAGGGATCTACATTTTTTTTAAATAATAACAATATAATTAATATAGTATAACATATTCTTGACTGACAAACCGTCTCCCCCCAGAATCGTTTTTCGTATACAATGATATTATATTATCATTGAATTCAAATTTAATATCATCCATTCAGTAACCCATTTATAACCTACTGTGCAGCAGAGCGATATCCACTTACTTAAGAGCTATTTTTACAAATAGATTTATTAAAAATACAAATCTTTTGCTTGGACACGTCTGGTGAGACAGCTAGTGATATACATGTCACATCCACTTAGTGAAATTATTCATTTGGTGAAAATGACGTTTTACTACACTATAAAGGCAATTTTTAGACCTTTTCGTGAAGTGAATGCAAGAACAGGTTCCTTTTTTCAGGACTAAGCCTGAACGTGAACGAATTAATTTTTTTAGTGAAAGTTCCGAACACTGATTTATATACTTATTTAAATGTTACTTATTATGTGGTCATAAGTTTCAGTTTAACTTTCGTGTTTTATACTAATAATTGTTTGTAATTTTTCACGTTTGTTATAAAAAACAAGGCGTTCATAAGATTGTTCAAACATTGTATTTTTTTTTTGTAAATACGTATCATATAATCACGAGTTACAATAGGTTATCATTATATTAATAACCTCATCATCTTAAATCATGGTATCAATAAAAGTGTCAAAAGTCAAAAATGATGGTTAAGAATGTAACTTTCTTATTAACAAATTAACTATATTCAAAGTCGTTCACGTTCGTATAATTTAATTATTAACCTACCTAACACGTTCTTTAGAGCACTGTATTGATACTTAATTATAATTATATACTAAATATACCTACCTATATATTATTATTATTTATTATATTATAACATACCTAGGTATATATTATTATACATAATATACGCATAAATAATAAAAACGCACAATACAATCGTGGTCTGTGAATACAACATTTTTATCACATATTTTTGCTTAAATTTTTATTTTTATTATCAGTAATGAAGCTTATACTTCGGTAAATATATAAACAAATATTATGAACAAAACGAATCGAATTAGCAAGGGAAAAAATATAATTCACAAAAAAAGTAATGTTAACCCTCTAATTTACATTTAATTATACATTTTTATTCAACATAGATTAGTATTATTTATATCTAACGATGGTTATTGATTAAATACAAAATAATCAAATGTAACTTAAGTTTTATTACAAATAAGTTGTTTAGGGATTTTTAAATATAAAAAAGAATGAATTGTTTGCTATTTTTCAATTAACTACTTTATAACGGCCGAAACCTACAAACTTCAATTTTGAACACGAATAAATGAGTAATTCCACCTATTACCTATAATTTGCGATGCTCTTAATAATAATTATACCTAGTGACTTAAGTTGTAATTTTAACTGTAATTATTCAACGACACTCAACCACAGGGAAACACGATCGTTAATAAGGTTATGCGTTAATTATTATTGTTAGACGTTATTGTAATGGCGGAAATCGAAGATTTGTCGATAATAATATATTCACGACAGTGCATCTATTATAAAGGTAGATTACAATAATAATTAAATCCTATTCAATTTCGGCGACCACACACCAGCATTATTCGAACGATTTCCGTTGACAAATAGGATTTATAATAGACACCTAAATTAATTTTATCATTCGTCTTTAAGTTGTATCATACCAGTCGATATGGAATAAGAAAAACAATATGGCTGTATGTACAAATAAATAGATCCATTATAATACATTATTGTCATTATTGATACAATTGCCTATTAGACAAAGATAATTTCAAAGGTATTTTTTAAAAATGTTTTATAAAATAAAGTTTTACAAAATGTATTATATAACAAGATACCTACTTATGACTTTAACACAGACAATATAATTGAGCCTCTATAGTATAGAGTCTTTACCTACCTATATTATGTTAATGATTATAATAATGTGCAAAATAAAATATGTTTTATATTATATTTAGTACGTAAAAACTGTAATTATTTTATATATTTTTTTTATTGAATTAAAAAAAGTATCAAGAACTTCGATCATTGGTACGTTTTTTTATTATAAACAACAGTAAATAATAATAATGAATTATTATTATAATTTTTAATTATTATATCATAGTAAAGTTAATTAATATAATATACAATTCATACCAAAGTAATATTGTTACTATACTGTTATCTTACAGCTACGTTTGTTAAAATGTATAATATGGGTCACTATTTATCATAATTCATGAGGCCTATCAATTATCATATTATATTGATGTGTTTTCGTTGTTTTTTCCTAATGCTCTTGAGAGAATTGATAAAAAAGTCATACTTCTGATACTGGATTCAATAATGAAAAATCGTTTAAAATATAGTGGTTCAATCGCTGGGGTTTATTTGTCATAAATGTACAATTTTAGTGTCCCTATTACCTTACTTACCGTATTTTTGAAAAAGGTTCATAGTGGCCCAATTAATGGACCCCCTCCCTTTACATACATATAAACGTAACTTAAAAATACCTGAATATAGTTCAGTGTTAAATACTAAATTTCCGTATACCTAATCATAAATAAATCGATACAATTAAAACTATGGTACAATATAGACAAGAACATTTTGTATGCCATAAAATTCGTATTGTCCAGAAATTATTGTTGTTATTGATAGCAACATTTTAAAAGTTATAATAAAATAATATTTAATATTCCCATTATTCCATAATAATATTGATACAACGTGATAGAACGTATGACATAGCTAGAATGAAATTAGTACCTATGCCATGTTGAAGTAAAGTATTGAAGCTGATGTCTACATTTTACCTTTAACAATTTTTTAATTTACATAGATTTTATAAAATATAATTACTACATTCACAGTCACTGCATTCCACTAATACATTGTTAGTTATCGAATTAAAAAACAAAAAGCATATCTCTAAGTATTAAGTGCTATAAAAGCTAAATGTGATGAACATAATATAATATTAAATCCCAAAAGTGTAATGAATGTCTTTGATATAGCTATACATAACTCTGATCAATTAGAATTTCCTAATTTATATTACATGGAAGTCTGTAGATTTAACATAATTCAGTCACGGTATGAACAAATTCAAGAATTTGGTTTAATTGTAGCACACAAACAAAATAATTGGTTGAAGCACTCATTTGGATTGATGTATTTAAATCCAGAAGTTGTATGCGATTGTTTTGAATTTGATTTAATTTCAGATATTCCAGACAATTATGTACAATGTTCATGTATATTCACAATATAAGCTGATTATTTATTAGAAGCTCATAATAATTCCTATAATAAGTGAAAATTTAAATTTTCGTCCAAAAATATGTTACTGAAAGTTTATGTCAAAGCGGTGTTAATATCATTGTGTCTTTTAAACTTACATTCAAATGTTTATAAATCACACCCAACCATAAGAAGTATATTTAAAAATAAAATTAATTGAAAATGTACAGTCAGACACATACATATATTTAAATGTATTCATAACATTATTATGTTATCTAATTAAAATATTCTAAACACTCCAAGAAATAAATCCACTTTATTAAAATGTACTTAAACATGTAAAGCTATAAATTATTAGAAAATTATTTATGCATAGTATTACTTATATAAATGTGTAGCATTTAATTTCATTAAATAAATAAACAAAATACTATATGTTAAGTATTTTGACGTTTTTGATATGACGTATCAATATATTTTAGAAACCATTTCGAATAAACAATAATACATTATGTGTTACTACCTATATGTACTTATAGATTAGTTATAGTCTTTTCCGACTTGAGCAATTAGTTATTTTAATATTATTTAATATTAAACATTGTCATATAATGATAATAACCATGAAAAATTATTTTAAGTTACAATTTTATGATTTATATATATGTATATGTATATTACAATTTTCTTTTTTTTTACCTACATTGTAAGACATAGGTACATAAACGATAACTCTGATTATTAATTACACATTTATATATATATACAAATGTATAACTTCCTGACAATGTTCTTCA
Organism: Aulacorthum solani; assembly: GCA_008528875.1. Classification (NCBI taxonomy): domain Eukaryota; kingdom Metazoa; phylum Arthropoda; class Insecta; order Hemiptera; family Aphididae; genus Aulacorthum; species Aulacorthum solani. The sequence goes on from PVMI01020138.1 coordinate 4,682, forward strand.
TTTTTTTTTAATTTGGTAGAATAAACAGGTGATGGAAAAACGGTAAGTACCTACTTATTTTAAATGTTGGCGGAAATGACACATGTAGGTACCATAATATACCTACCTTTTATATAATAATGTTTAATTCTTTTATTATTTTTAAAAGCGACCATTTCCCAGAAAAACTATTCTAAAATTTATACATTTTATCCTTACAACTAATTCAATGTACAAATACTTATTATTATTCGTATCTAAAAATGGTTTATTCATGATGATGTTTTGTTAGTACATTTTGTGTTTGAACAAATTATTATTATTGCTTGACTCTCAAAAAGCGAGGGACTAGTTGAACTTTTATAAAAGTATAATATGTAAACTTTATTTTTCACTCGACATGTTCGACGAGACTAGTTGTGTTAAAAACTTTTTTTCATAAGAAATTCAATTTGATTTTGTCGGCAAACAGTTTCACTTTTTCGCAGCAGAGACCGTGTTTTTTTAACGAGATCAAACAATTTTTCGAATAATTTAACATCATGTCAACTGAAGTAGTTTTTTCTAAATTCAATGAAGTTTAATATCGTTAAAAGTATTTTATATACCTACGCAGGCGCGAGGAGAGAATAGCGAACACAAAACTCGTGTTCTATAATAATGTAAAAAATTTGATGAAATTCCAAAATTAACATGATATTTGTTAGACGAATAACAAAACGTTTAATTAAATATTCACTATTCACATTATACCTGATATATTGATATATTTATATATATTATACATACCTAATCTAATAATTAACATAATTATACGATAAACTCGAAACAACGAGGGAGAGAAAGTATAATAAATTAATTCAGAAACGTCTTGCTCGATTATTATACAATAATAAAATTATTTTGATTGTTACATATTTATCAGTGCACCTAGTTGGTACAATACATACTCGAATATATGTAACAGAATATTTCACCGTCTTAGCATCACCGTTGAATACATTTTTGTTTGCTTAATATTTTTTTAATACGATTTTGAACAAATTATTAGGTTCTGTTTATTACAGATTGATCCAAACACCACAATATAATATCATTAAAACTGTTAATATTTTTTTTATTATCTGAACCCAATATAAAAGTATGTTGTTTTCGAGCTTCAGCTTCTATACTTACAATTAGAAGAAGCCAATTCATGTAGACTTAATTTATGTATATATTTTAAAATTTAAGTTGCTTATATCAGCTATATGTACTTAGTATGTATGTCTTAAAATGAATGGACATGGGGTGGGTACAACCTAGTACTTAGTATGCGAGTGGTCGGTGGGTGTAAACAGAAAATAAACGGTTACCCAACTATTTTATATTTATGACCGAATTAATTATGATTTATACAAAGTATAGTATTAATCAGAGTATTTAAAATGTTTTATTTTTCAAAATAAATCTGACAAAATATAGTATATTTTAAGAGACCGCCGCACCCCTATGTATATTGTCAAAATCTTATAAATGCAAGACATAACAAAAACTGTTTCGCTCGGGAAAAAACCCAGAAGGCTATAGTAATAACTAAGAAACCACATTTTCACCACGAATAGAGGAGAACTTTAATTGCGTAGCAGAGTTTTTATTTTTTCGATAAGACCAATATATCAAAAGTTAACTAAGTTTGGAAAACGTAAGAAATTCAGATTTTTAAAAGTACCATAACTTTTTTTCTCATTAATTATACCAAACCAGTAAAAAACGGTACTGTACAGAAAATATTATCTTCTATATTGGGTAAACTTTTGGTGTCTCTACTAGGACTACAGTCTGAGTGGTTCTATTCCACGCAAAACAGCTTTTGCTCTGTTATACATATTTTGTAAAACAGAGAAAACACATGTAGGTGTGGGGTCCTCTTAACAGTACTATACACGATTATAATCAGTACACCGTTTAAATTTAATTAGGTACAAGTGTACAACAGGACCACCTGATCAAGAATAAAATATATTAAAATTTCAAAGCTAAACATTTTTTACAAACTATAATAAAATTAGTTTTTTTCGTCACTTTATACTATTGGCAGAAGTCCAATTTTAACATTTAGCAGTGATTCAATTATTAATCACTACATTTATTATAAACCGAATGATACACGAACAAGTATATACAAATATACAATAAATGCAATAACATAGGTACCTGTAAATATTAAACCTGTAAGTTAACTGTCGTTTGTCAATAATAATAATGTAACGACAGAGCAATGTACAAAACACAAGTAAAAATATGTAATATTTAAGTTTTAGTAAATAGTTTAGATGCTGATCAACCATATTACATTTTACCCGGTAAACGTGGCACGTGTAGTATACAATAAACATTTACAATTTGAATAATTTTGAAGGAAATAAAAAAGAAATTGAACCACCTGTCTGCATCAAATACTATAATAAATGTTAAGAATACAATATTACCGTATAGAAATAAAATAGAATTATATCTTAAGAGCAGAAATGTGCAGTACAATGTACATTATACATAGATGAAAGATTGTATTGCTAGTAATTTAGTATTGTACAGAAATATTAGTACGTATTAAAAAATTATTTACTAATAATTATTAATTTCAATGAACTTAAATTACATTAAAGTTTTAGACGAAAAAAACATACAAAATAATATATTGGCTATAGACATTTTTTACATAAAATATTCATTTTTCATTTTTGAGCCTATAGTAAAGGTGTTGAACCCGGGTCGTAAGTACCCCCCTCCCCCGGGTGCTGACATATACCTAATAATATATTAATATATAATTTACGTAATAATAATAATAATAATAACAATAATATACTTACGAGTAACGATTACGGTATGTATAGAATATATGTGATTTGAGATTTGACTCGAGAGTGGTGGGGTTTATAATCTGTAACAAACATTGATAAAACTTTATTTTTCAAGTATTCCAAAACTATTATATAGATTTACTATTTTTGATAATTTAAAATTTTAACGAGTGGAGTGGCAGCATCAACTTGGTTGAGTTAATACATATCATAAAAATATCTTGCTTCAAAAAGTTATAATATCTTATGTCAAACACCTAACGACAGGTTATAATAACGACAACAATAGACCAAGATCGTCACTACAGCAGGTTTTAATATAAATATATAAATATTTAATATAATGTTGTGGTTAAAATTAAACAATAATATTAAGATATTTTAGCAATTTGTTCATTTAAATATGCTCATTAAAGTAGGGACATGGCAAAAATACTTGGATATAAATATATTACATAATATGAGCTTGGTTAAAAAAATGTATAAAAAAATCAAAATTTTTAAATAAATAATAACCTAAAACAAAAGTTTTTGTACTCAAAATATTTTACACACCTGATGATTATGAATATTTTAATGATGGGAATCGATGATGATGATGATGGAAGTTCGGGCAGTAGTGATGGTGGTGTGTTGACCAGAAACAAGGTGTCTTCGCGTCTCTGAATTTTATGTGATATAATAAGTGGCAAGCTGGCGACGACTGGTGGATATGGTGCTTTTGTGGTCAGCGTTCAAGCATGTGCGAGTCGCTCACCCAAGTGAATGTCGTCGATGGGATGTGAATGTCCGCGACCAACCAGCCACAGCTGATCCGGCGCAAAAGCTGTGCGCGAGAACCTGGAGGAGCACGCCCTCTATATATATTATTATATACAAATTCTTTCCAGAGGGCTGAATGTATATACTGAAAATCGATCATCGTAACGCGTAGAGATAACAACCCTCGAGACTCTCGAGGTATAGCTTGTATACGGCCACGATAGGCTGATCAGCGCTCCGATCTACACCAGGGTAGTGTCAAAACATTCACTGTCAATGTTTGATGATATTATTATCAGTTATCACCATAATATTCTAAAGTAACAAGGTTAGAGCGATATATTTCGCACATAATAGTAATAATACGTTATTCGTAATTATTCGTAATTTGAATTTATGGAGAAAAGAATCATAAAGCTTTTCAAGAAGAATTCATTGCAAAACAAAAAGTAATGTCTGCAGGTATTACTTTATTAAGTCAATTACAGATTTGAATGAGAAACTAAATAAACTTATAAGACAAGAACGACGCAATCGCAATTTATCGGGTAATCTCGTTACCTCAATCATTCTTACGAGCATTCATTTTGAGTGTGTACGAAGCTAGGAAAATAATATACCACAAAATTCCAAAGTCTTTAATCAAAGCAAAAGCTATGATTATGAAAGAAAAAATTATTTTTTTACAAAGGTCATCGGCCATCTAATTTATTTTATGGAATCTGTAAATAGTATTCCTATTTGTATGCCCTCAAACTTGTCAAGATATTAGATTATGTGCAAACATAATATTACTTATTTAATGAATAAACTTACTTTTTTATAAGTGTCATGTTCCTAAACATTCTTTTCAGATACATATGGTACTTGCACCTATATACTTAAATAGATTTTATGTAGGTACAATTTTTTTCATATTTCATACTTACTTTTTTTTATGAAAACAAAATATGAAAATACCTTGGTGTCCCCTGGATAACACTAATAGGCTCTAAAAAATAAATTACTTATCTAGTAAAAAAATGTGTAACTATGTAGGTACTTAAATGTGTGTACCAAAATCTGGTATTTCTATAAAAGACCCATTGTATTTATTTTCGGTGTCTGGAAAAAAATGTGTAGCTTTACGTGTGTACCCAGTCGTTCTCCAAACAATTCCCAGGTAAAAATAAACGTTATTTTGTGATCATACGAGTTATAGCCAAAGGTATAACACAAACAATATTATTTTATTTTTCGTTTAGATCCTCTCGTCGTGGGACGTATGCACCTGCCACTTATACATACATTTACTTACTGTTTTTTTTCAAACGATTTTTCATCGTTATCCGATTCCGAAATACTTTCACGGGTATATGTACATTATTAACTAGGTATTATTATTTATTATACATAAATTATAAGACGGCAGTAGATCGGGATATAGAACGGAGCAGGCCTCGTAAAAGTAGTTTCTCGTGTTTTAAAGATATTCTCATTTATATTCGGTCACGTGTTATCATCTACCATACACGCGGAGTGCATTAAAATAAATTTGTATAGGTACGTACGTCACCACGACAGCGGCAAGCGATTGTCCAAAACCTGGTGTGGGATTTGACAGCGGCACACACACGTATACACATATACATACATACACAAACATATAATATATTATATTGTTTACTGCTGTTACCTAAGTTGCCTCTGAAGTATATATACGATCAGTATTTACATAATTCTGTAGTCGCATATATTGAATGACGTGAATAATAATAAAAAAATAATAATAATAGAAATAATAGTAATAATGATAATAAAAACGACCCCGAGTTCACTAATCCGGCCGCCGCGGGGGGATTTTTGAATACCTAATGTATAGACCGCTCAACTGTAACAGCCATGGCTCGTGAGGAAGACAACAATTTATTATTAATTGTAAACGTTTATTATAATAGGTACACACATATCGGTTCAAGCGGAGAATTGTGCGATACATAATTTTAAACTACAAGTACCACAATATATACTATATACTGATAATCGTATTCATAAATTCATGCTGTATATTGGAATATTATACTTTATGTATATTATACCCCTACATAACTGCCTAAAAATAATAACAAATATGTGCATAATAATAAACGATACTTAACTACGATTTAAGTTTTTAAAACGAATAATACAATACGTAGATACAAAATTACAATGTTATTACTTATTATACTATACTTCTACAACATTCATATGTATAGAGTTTTTCGGCTTATAGATGTGACAGCAATGTGAGTGTCACTAAGGGCATGACCCCGGTGTTATTGTCTAGGCAGTTTTTTTAAAAACCCGAGGGTGAGATAATTTATTGTGTCGATAATAATGTGTATTATATTATTGTTGCAGACATCTATATTGTTGTCATATTTCGAGTTCCGTTACCTGCTGAATGTCTCGTATTGTAATTTATATAGCATATTATAAATTTTATATTTTAATATTTATGACTTTTAAAAAAACACCATAAACGATTACCGATGTAGTTGCATATTATTATATCAAAAGTAGTCTTTAAATAATGTATATTTTTTCTTTCCGTAACTGTATATATGCGTACTTATTTTTGTAAATAATATTACAATGGTGAATAGGTGTTTATCGTATGTAAAATAGGCTCACCACTTGTATCAGTTATGGATTATAATATTATCTATAAAATAAAGGAATGCACATGATGTCACCGGATATTGTGATCGAATAAGATAACAATCAGAAGCCAAGATAATCGCAGCTGCTGTGATCATAAACATATCGACATGCAAAATAATAAAATTCAAAAATAAAGACATCAATGCCTATTAGTTTAATTTTTAAATTATCTTATAAAAATAAAGATACATTAACTCCGAATCTAGTAAAGAAATTGCTTTAACTTGCTCGGCCATGCAGCACATAGTATAGCGTGATAGCTGTAGATGTACCTAATAATAATGATGAATTTATTATTTTACTATACGTGAAATAAATCATTTTACAATATAAAATATATGTTAATAAAACATACAAAGTCAAATTTTGTTTCCGTAGTGCACACTTTAATATATAGTATGATATAAATAATATATATATATATATTTAAAATCAACTATAGTTGATTGCAAAAATAACCACGAAAAGATGTAAAATCTAAATTGCAGCACGGGTATTTGCACGTTAGATATATACGAAGTTTTTTGTAAATATACCTATCAGAGTATTTTTTCAAGATTAATATTTATCATTTTAAGATTGTCTACCATATTATTGACAGTTTAATAATAATACTGGACTACGAGTCTAATGTTGACTCCAGAAACCGCACACTTTTGATAAAATATAGGACACAACCGCATACTTTTGGTAGGTTAAAACCGCACAATTTTAAAAATTGTCGTATCCAAAAACCACACAGTTATGTTATGATTTTGACTCCAAAAAGGTCAATAAACAAAAAACGCATATGTATATGTATTATTAATTATTTATTCTTATAGTTCATCAATGAAAATGTATGAAAATGTATGCTCAAAAAATATGTGTGCATTCAAAAATGTTAAATATAAATTTAAAAAATATTTTAAACTTTCAAAGTTTGATTGGCTGAAACCGACTGCCGACGTTTTTTAAAAACTTTTTTGACACTATACAGACGTAGGTACACTAATAGATTTGAGACCGACTTTAACGAGTAACAACTTAAGACTTGATTATTGTATAGTACCTATCTTATAATCTAATATTTTCACTATTTTCACTAAAAATAGTGCGCGGGTTTAACCCAATATAAATGTATGGTAATTTTTTATGCAATGACCGATAAGCTGTGAGGTTTTTGTCTATCGACATTTTTAGGGTCAAAATCAAAATTATGCACTTTTTCCATGCAACCGAGTCTAATATGATATAGTCTGTGATGATATTATATACATCTGTCACGTGTGTGAATGTGTGTGAAAACCCTTAGTGCGCAAACGAGTGATCCATATTCAGGTAAACGACTAATTTCATTGTGCTCAAGCAAATCGTAGATTTTCAGATAAAAATTTTGAATGTGTGCAAACGAGTTGCAGCTCGGTGAAACAGCGGCGCCCCCTATCCCGCTGCATCTTGTCGTACCTGTCACGTCACCTCATGAATCAGAAGAACCGGCCCATACCATTATTGTTATTGTTGTGTTGTTACAAAATACGTTTGAGACTAGACAAATGACGGCAAGGAAGAGAGTTTCAATAATGTAGTCATTAATGTATTATATTTTTTTTTTTAATTTTTTTTTTTATTAATTTTAAGGCTTCAACTACGAGGTTATTAGCCTGATATTATATTTTATAGTGGACGAAATAATTGCTTAAAACTCGGTGCTTTAGAAAATCTCGAATCTACTCAAAAATAAATAAAAAACAATAAGTGGTATTCGTCGTCATTGATAATAATTAATAATATTCGAATAAACCCCGAAATAAACGAAAAATAGGAGGTAAAAATGGAATTACGTAGTGCGTGCCAAGTACCTTTTCAAATATGTTACATTTTCGCCTACAGTTAATATTCATTAGTGTTTCCTAAAATAACTCAGGTAAGGTTGACATTTATAATTTAATGCATTTTTTAACTAAACATAATATAATAATACTATAATATGTATTATCAATATGTAAATCATATCTTTACATATTTTTAGTAATGAAATGTAACAGTCAATTGCAATTTATAAAATAATTACTGACAGAGAGGTGTAAGCATAATTTATTAATATCATACTGCAATTACTTATCGGTTCGAAAAGTTTCAATTGAACACACATACCACATAAAAAAACTATTCAAGATATAATATTTAAAATATTTATATGAAATATTTATTTTAATATCATTAAGTAACTCTTAAGTATTAGGCATTGTTGTAATACTAAGTATTCACATAAAAAATACAAATTAATTTATAATATTAATAAGCCGATTTTAATCAAAGGAAACTACTAAAAATACGTTTTATTAAACTATTATGACGCAATTTATGATACCTTTATTTTAAGGATATTTTTTGTAACTAGAAAACATCTACTATTATAGATCACATATTTCAAAACTGAAAACGTTATAAGTCGACTGTAAAACAGGTCTAATTGGATATTTCACTATGTAACACGTCAATAATATTGAATATTATATTTTATAGATCTAACTTTTTGTCAGCGGTAGTGAGCGGGGAATATTAAGTTCAGCGCCGTATTATAGGTTTCTAAACATATTATATTTAGAACATTTTATATCTCATTTGTGTTCATTTGTCTATCCAACGTTTTCAGTACATATAGTTACAATTGTTGATATTTATGTATTTATTTATTGTCGGTAGTTAGTGAACATATTATATAGTATAAAAAAGAATCATAATAAATTGCGTTGTTTTATAAGTTTAGAAAACCAGCAATTTGGCAAACTCGCATAGTGAGCTCTTCTAACTTGTTTAAAATAATAAAACTACCAAGCGTTTCAACCATGCCTTCCCCATTTAAAAAAAAGACATAAATTAACTGTCAGCATGTTCTCTATAAAAATTAATTTTAACGATATAATATGAGGGTCTATCACAAATATACCTTTTTAGGCCAGAGCACATCACTATACTCGACATGTTGAGTGCTTATGACGATTGACAATAGAGAACAAAATAAAAGACCAATTAAAACAAACCACTTCATGATAGTGTATTACACAAAGGTACCTATATGTAGTTCTTTGGTGACAAAAACATTCAAGTTTATTAATTACTCAAATACATTATAATAGACATTGTCAAACGCATACTTCGTTCATAAATATTTTCATTTACTATTCATTTTATGTAGTATATTAATTCGTATTTTATTTGAAAAGTACCAGTTATTATTAAATATATTAGGTAAAACAAATTATCAGTACTCTTAAAAATTGCATTATCTGACCAAGAAAAAAAAACTTTTGCTGATGCTTTACTGAAAAATTTATAACTTTACTGAACAATTTGTAACTTTAAACAGTTGTCGAGAAGCGTATATGTAACCATAGAACAAAAAGCATCTTAAATATGTAAATAATTGAAATTATATTTATTCTCCTATAAAAACATTCAATAACTACAATATACAAAAGACATAATTAATACAAGTATACAAAGCACAAATAAATAATAATAGTCATAGTTAACACAATGTATACATACTCAATAATCATAATTAATTCGATAAAAAATCGAAGTTTTAATATAAATTAATACATAGATGTATGGCATTGTTACTTCGACGATCCCCTGCTGAATAAGTCTATAAAAAATAAAAATGAAAGATCTAAAATAATGACAACTTATGTTGTGATTTATTCGTATATAATATATTGGAAATATTGTTTTGAAAATAAGTGAGGTCTTATGTCGATAGTTTTAATTCTACATAAAAAAAAAAATCTGGACACATTATTATACTTGAGTCTTATTAAATATGAATATAATATGATGATTGAAAAAATAAACAAGCCTTGAATTAAAATATAATTTGAATTTGTAATAATCAAATTATATGTAATGCATGATCTGTAATCTACAACTGGTAATAAATGATATAATTGATATCATTATTGTAAACTTAAGCCATTCAAATATAAATTAATAGGTTTCATAGGTTTCGCAAGTATTAACGGTATATAAAAATGTTAATGTATATATTATAGANNTTTTTTTTTTTTTTGATGTTATAATAACTAATAACATTTAAGTAATAAGTATATACTTATTACTTATCTATACAATGTATTATTTAAACACAATCAGTCGTTTATATACTAAATTCACGATGTGTTCAGTCAGATACCAAAATTATATTACATATTGTGTTATAGTAATTAATTTCTTCGTGAATAGTTGAAATTATACAAATATAATATAATAATACTTCTATTTCATGTAATATATTAAAACATATTATACGACAATATTAAAACGTATACAGATCCAAACGGATAAATAATAATAAAATATAATAGGTAGATACGTATATCTATAATAAAATATGCGATCCCGTCCAAAATGTTATTTCTATATGAAAACATATAAAAATAAATGAGACATTTCTGGAAAACGATCAATAGCAATAATAATTATCTTATATAACAGGGGTGACCACCGAGAAGGGGCACGTGAGCCGCATAATAAAATGAGCAATTTGTATAAGCCAATAGCAATGAAAAAAAGGTTCTCAACTAAACCATCGTAAAATATAAAATACATTAAACGTAATTTATTATTATGATTACAGATTAGATATAAAATTTGATAAAATGTTTGAAATGTGAAGCGATAAGATAAAATCAATAAACCAAAAAATTAAAAAACCCATACATTTATGATAATGCAATAATGCCAGTAAATGTTTTTTTGATATTAGTAAAAATGATTTGAGTCTTAAGCTCGTCCTGTGGCCTTTTTTATCTTTGTATTGTAATTACACCTTGGGAGGTATTATAGAGACTTGGTACAGCGCGGAGCTATAGCTTCAGGGCTAGTCACATATGAGCTTCGATTCGTTAGAAGCCTGCTTTTCGATAACAGACGAGCTGCGCGAATCTATAAGACGACTGCCACATGCACTACAGTTAGGCGACCCCTGTTAAATAATTGAAGAGTATGTTTAAGTAATTAATTCCAATATTAAACATGGTATCCAACAAAAAAAAAGAATACTTAACACTGATAGTAAAAAAATTATAAAAAAAATTATAACTAGTATTCAGTCCGTAAAAAATAAAAATAAAACACAAATGGTATTTTGTAAACGTGCCCCCGGTAAAAGTTCCAGGTCACCTGTGCATAACTCAAAACCAATCTGTACCGTGAACGAAGTGCGGGCGCTGTCGTCTGGTGGACGGTGCTCTACGGCGATGCGCCGCCAGAACCGTCCTTCCTCGGTCTAGTGACCTCTCGCCGCGACCCACGCTGTCACTGTTGCCGTTAATAAAGACATGGTGATTGTGATGAACAGCCTGCGCCGTATGGGACCCGTCGTCAGCCGCGTCCGGTACGTTGCACCGCTCACAAAACTTATCCCAATAGAATATTAACTTCACTGGAGTACCGCGGTAACTCGAACGTGGTGCACCATCCCATCCACTAATGCGCCCGCCAACAAGTCCGCTGTTCCGTGTTCTATTCCGTCTGCCATACCATCCGCCGACCAGTTCACCATTTTCTCCACCGTCTTGTCCACCAAAATGTCTACCTTCCCGTATGCCGTCACATCCACTGTCAAGTTTGATGTCCTCGTCGTCGCTGTTGACCGACCGTGATGACTCGTCTTGGTCTGCGACTTCACTGGACGACTCGAGTTCGTTGTGAGCAGAACGATGTCGTGTCCACTCGCAGTCTGCCGGCCACCACTCATTTGAGCCGTAATCCTGCACAAACCAGTGACAATGACCAACGATCGAACGTTTCTGTCCCCGACAAGTGCACGTGCCAGAAACCGACATGATATTGTCCTCACGATCTAAATAACATTAATTGTTCACGTACGATATAAGTTATAATGTCGAAAAGTAGGAACATCAATTAATATATTAAAAATTGATTGTAATAAATTAAAAAATTGTTGTATTTCAGTTCGAATTCTTCTTATAAAATATCTGAACAGAATTAGATATTATTTATCAATACATTATCATTATGAAAAATAACAAAATCACAACAATAATATCATAATTGATAACTAGGGCAAAAGACTTGTAGTTTCTAAAGGATCACCAAGTATGCATTTTAAAATTATTATGTATTTCATAATGCATTAAAAAATGAAAAATTTTTAATAAAAATAAGGACCGTTCTTACAGTGCCCGGTTAAAGTTTACGGACACTTAACTGGTGGAATTCTGCCGGTAATAAAATCTGTTATCAGCCGGTTAGCGTTAACCGACACTTCATCGGACATTGTACGAACCAGCCTAAGATAATTTGTAGAAATGTATTTTATTTAAATTTCGATGTCGGCAACCGACGTCCCCTTGGCCCATATCGATAAATTGTATGCAGTGAACAATATCTGTCAAAAACTAAAACTATTAACCGGAAAATAAATCTAATCGTCAATCATCGAGACGTATTTCTCGAAAAAACAATAAAAAATAAGGAACAGTCAACTACCATAAGTATTTTCATCAACATTTTTAATAATTTTAAATTCAACATTATTTTGGTTCTATTTTAAATACTTAAATAAAATAAAAACGGTAAAAATATTTATAAAATGTTAAATTATTTAAAATATGCATCTAAAAGTAAAGAATCGAAAAAATATGCCCTAAAACGAAAAAACTCGAAATATGCATTTATATGTAAAATCAAATTTAAAACTCAGCATGAAACTTATTTGTTTCTTAATTACTCTGGTACTTTTGTAATTGTGCAAAACAAATGTGTAAATGCTACAAGTCCTCTGCCGTATTGATAACCTTCATGAAAAAACGCAACTTATATTATAATATGTACAATATTTAACAAACGTAGTTGTAAGATAACAGTATTGAGTATAGTAATAACATTACCGTTTGCATTGTATATTATATTAATTAACCTTACTATGAACTTATGATTAAAAATTCTCATTATTATAATATTAAACTCTAATATTACTTTATATATTTACTGCTGCTAGTTATAATCAAAAACATATAACCTATGTAGTTGTTAAATAGTTAAATAGTTACATATATTTAATATATAATAAGTTAAACAAATGGATTTATAATAGCCTTAGAAGTTGAAATATGTACATATTGATTCGTTGAAACTTAGTTCACAGCTCAGAATATATAGCATTACATAACATAATATACCTACATATGTTATGATTATATATTATGATTTTTTGAAGGAATACACTAAATCTTAATAACAATTTGTATGATTTGTTCTGAAATTATTATTTTAGATTCTGAGCGGAGTGATATTTATTTTACAATGATGTGTGTTTTTATTTATTTATTTATTTATTTATTAATTTGTTTTTATTTAATTTTTGTCTGTCATCACGGTTTGTGGCAGTAAAAATGATTCGATTTTCTTCAATAACAACTTTTCTTGTACGAAAGTGAATCTAGATTTTGCATTGTAATTGATAACATTTTAAAAATATTTTGACTTGTTTTAAGCTGTTGACGGACATTTTCAATTTTCAATTTTTTTTTTTTTTATGATTGTCAATAAAATTGTATTTGTTGGGTCAAAAAGCGTCAACATTTAAAACAAGGTTAAATGTGAGCAGTTTTCTCTATACAATTAAAATATCTATGACATATAAAAACAGTTATTTTTTCCAGACATTTTAAATTTAAATTTGTAAAATATTACATGGTAACCCAAATAATAATGATTATTGTCATTTTGTTGTAATTTGGTTCCAAAACAGCCCAATTTTACATAAGTATATTTAATATTTTCCCAGCATCACTGATCATTTAAGAATAATATTAATTCAACTTACCATCTGTATATCGGCATACCGTATTAATAATAAGTAAAAACAATATAAAATATTCTTAGACTGGCATACCGTCTCTGCTCAGAATCTTTTATTGTATACAATGGTCAATGATGTTATATCATTGTATTCAAATTAATTACCATAAATTACAGGGACCTTCTATACACCTAAGGTACAGCAGACCGAAGTCCACTTACTTGATTTTTTATTTTTTAAGTTTTATATATTTTTTGATATATTACTCGGAACATATTATTTAATATGATATTTAATTTTAATAATGATATATTATACTGATTTTTTACACAAAGAGTTTACATGTAATCAATTTTAACTGATTTTTTATTGGTGATGGCGGAGTTTACATGCTCCAAATGTGTATTATAATTTAAATTAAACTTTGAAAACGTAGGAATATTATAAATAACAATACCCAGAAATCCAAATCATAAATTGAATGCTCAAGAAATGATACGACTGTAATACTATATTATGGTATAATGGTAGCCATTGATGAATATTATTGTTGTTATATTGTTATAAATATTATAAAACAGAAACCTGTTACAATAAAGTGCGAAAAAACCAATTACCCGTACTATCGCTAGATGAACTACTTAAAATCTGTCCAAAATGAACAGGAAAAAAATATGTAACGAAAAAGTAAATTATGATTTATGACTACTAGTACCTACTGCCGGTTTTATATACGATTTCGTCGTATAACTAAATTCTGCTTAACGTCTGTATTCAATTTAGAAAATTGTTTTGTATTATCATAATGCAGAAGATTATACACAAATAAAAATAGTGTAAACGAATAAATTAACATTATCATAGATGGAAATCTTAAAAGAAATGAAGTACATGTAAAACATAATAAGCATCCAAATGTACGGTGTTTCGTTATTATGGGTCCATAAAAAAAATTATTATTTAAAGCGATCGGGTACTGGGTTTCGTTTTAAATTCTTTTGTGTGGATTGCAAGCTGTTTGTATTTTATACATAAAAATAATTAAATCGTGGCTTACATATTTTTATTAATATATAAATTATTATTACCAGGGATTTTTTTTATAAAATCAATATTTTCTTTCCGTTTTTAAGACTTTGAACTGGCAATATAACCGTATTAATATCGATATGGTAAACAATATTGGTTTATCTGTTTATGATTAAAAACCGTATTATTACGAATTAGTAATTAAGTAAAATAATGGGTGGTTATGTACTTTTTTTCTACCGGGATTTATTCATTAGGGCCAATATATATATATTTTATAAAAAAAATACTCTCAATACAATCAATTGTTAAAAAAATATAATATATTATTATAATGATTACATTTTTAAAAAAAACGGTAAACCACTCCTATTATATTAATATTCTATATAGGTACCTATTAATTATTATTAGGGTTGCCTATTTTCGTCATTCGAACATCGAACATATTTATTTATATTTATACATATTACATTCATACATTATTTAGTTTTAGTATATAATATAGACAATAAGTACATGGAACAAAATAAGTATATTACTAACCACCCCCTCCCCCCTTACAAAAAGCTAATGACCAGAGTTGCCGAGCTTTAGTTGAATAAAAAAAATAAATTAAAATAAGTTTGCATCCCAACAAAAACACTTCGTCCAACTCCTTGTAAAAAATTGCTAAGTAAAAAAAAAACTAGAAATTTATCAGACTTTAGCATTATAAAGATGTGATATTATAAAATTTAAAATAAATTTATTCTATCTTAATAATTTATTTAGTTTGCTAGAATTTATTAATTTCAATTTTTTAAATAGACCAGTTATGAACGGTAATTTAGGGTACGATTCCAACCGTTTCATTTAGGAATCAATTGTAAAAGCAATTGCATTGAATTTAACGTAATTATACATAGTGTTGAGTACTTGAATGAAAATGCCTACTATGATTGTAACTAGGTATAATACTATTATATACTATAGTGTAAATTCGTTATGCATATCATGTGGCTTGTAGCGACTCAAAGACAAGCGTGCAGCTGATTGTAATCGCTACCGTTTTGAAAGCACACGGTTTATGCATAGACCTGCTAACAAACAATTTATATTTATATCATTCATTAGGATCGAAGTAGGAAAACAAAAAACAAACTTGAGTTCAGTATGAAGTTAACTTACGACTACCCATATAATATTATACTGAATTGATGTACAATAATATGCCTTGTGCAAATCATGAATGAAAATATGTATGCCATTCAGAATTTAAATTTTAAAGTATAGTATACACATGATCATGCTGAAATTCTGAATTCAAATCTGATTTTTAGAGCACTTTTCTGGTCAACATTTAAGGGCGTCCGTAAATTCCTGTAATAGTTTGAGTACCTCATCGAATTATTGTCGCGGTCATCCTTATCTCAAAGTGATGGCAACCATATCTTTCTGCGGCGTACTATTTGGAACGTGGTGATTTATTACTGCAAATGGTGAAAGTGATGATGTGGCAAATAATGTATATTATAATATTCTATTTGGTAATTTTAGGTTAAAATGTACAATGAATAATTTCTGACTGGATGGAAAACGAGGTAAAATCTTCAAAGGTTTATACCCACAAACATATTAATATGTGGAAATGTGGGGGGCGTAGTCTTTTGCAACTCTCTCTATACCTGCTTTATTATTTATTACGGTATGTTCATTCGGGTAGAATTCACCCACCCGCCTACACTGTTGGTAAGTATTAATTATTATTAACCGACATCTGCTTTCGGCTTTAACAACATCTTGCTATAACACATATTCACCTACAGAAACTCCTCAAAAACGATTTTTGTTAGTATATAAACACAATTCAATCCCAACAGTTAAATTAAACTTGTATACACGGACTTTAATGTAGTGAAAATTACTAACACTCTAAATGAAATAAATTAAAACTTTTGTCGTTGGTGTTTATACAGAGTGTACTGTACAAGTACAGTTACATCTATATGCAGCCATTAAAACATTATGAACAAACTTTAAAAGTTTAAAAGTGGAAAAATAATCATAATTAAAAGTACCAGCTTGATTTATGTGAATAAATGTATAAACTAATATTTAAATTCAATGTTGCCTCCATTGGAAAATAAGAGCACTTGAATACGTCACTGTACATTTTTATATTATACTAGTTAAAATAATTTTTATAATCTAAGAACGATCCCGTAGTTCTCATAACAGTAATGACTCATTAGTTATTACAAATATTAATGTTTTACTCCATCCATAATCGAATATTAATAACAGTAAATTATTTAAATTTCAAAGCAAATTTGCTAAGGTGTTATTGTAAACTGTTAGGTATTACAATAATAGTATAATAATAATATAATGCTAAACAGGCAAACATTATAACCTTAAGGTTTTAACAATAGATCGCAAATCATAGTAGGTGTACAAATAATAACAATACAATATGCACTCACCGGTAAGACGTGCCTATATTTTCCAGTTATTGGAACGATCAGCACTCAGCATTCGACGAGCATACAACAATAATAATATTATTTGATATTATACACGTTGGAGTGATGACGACCGTAGTCTAAATGGATTCACGACGACGTCCAGCGATAAACCTCGATAATCGACTATGTCTTGATGATCCCTTGAATACTGCGAGTGGGTACGAATACCAAAAGACCTAAAACTACCTACCACGTGCCGCACTATAGATCAGGTTTTCATAACGGTGGCGCGCCGTAGTGGCTCTACCGACGACTGGTTTACCACTGAACGTGCGGCGCAATGGTCTTCGACGACAAAAAAACGATTGGAGATGCTGATGATATTAAAAAACAAAATAAAAATACGGTTCTATATCAAACGACTAATAGTAAATGAAGAAAAAAACCGATAACGATTTATAATAACCCTTGGGACGTGTGGATATATCTTCGCCGAAGAAGTCGTGGTTGCGCAATCCTGTGATACTGTAAATTATTCACTCACACACTCAGACACAGACACACAAACACACACACCAGCACACTGCAGCTGCTATAGGCAGTACCTACTACCTGTACTGTCGCCAGTCGTCCGATTATGATGTATATTTCAAGTAAATAATTAGTACAAATTATTGTTAATGCCTGCACCTAACACTAAAGTGTACACTTGTATAAGACGTATGATATTTTATTCGAAACGTTTATAATCAAAGTGTTTGAATCATATCTATAAACATTTAGAGACTAAAATATCTCTTAAAGTAGGTAATCTATTATTGTTATATTGATATATTATCGATGGTGATAAATATCTATTATAAATATAGTAATGTCCATCTAGCATCTATAACGTGCGTATTAGTTATGACTTATGATGAACTAAAATAAAAATAATAATATACAATATAATATGCGGGCTACTATAATACGTAGAAACTCCGCAGAAATATGGAAAACAATTAGTAATACAATGATCAACCTCGACAGGTTAAAACACCAAGCAATAACGATCGCCGTCAAAAAAAAACTATAGTAACTATTAACTTATTAAATATAAGCTGTCTAGAATACACATTTTAAGAAAACTCAAAATCAATAATTGTTTATTTTTCCATAATCCATAGATTAAAAATAAACTATAAACTTATATAAGAAAATATATAAGTGAAAAATTGAAAATAATTGTAAATGTCCGGTTTCTCACAGAATGCAAACCGTAGCAGAAGAAATCATCCGGTTGTCCGGTTCGATGGAAATACATCGTTTTGAATTGGACCAGCCACACTATCCTAAAATAACCGCAGCGGCTGTTATAAACCGTACCATGTTGTGGTAGACGCGGAAGGTTTATTACCGCTATGGCTGTAGCCGAACAGTGTGTTCACGTATTAATACTAGGCTAATAATCATTGCTGTTGAAGCCTTAACAGATAATTAAAATGAAATAACATCCATATTAATTAAAAATTGTCTGTATAGTAGTCAATTATGGATTACGTTTCTAAGTAGATATAGATTTTCTAAATTTCATTAATTATTAAACCCGATAACCGGCGTATTATCGATAGACAAAATTACAGAGAGCATAATACGAGCCTGTTATACACTTAACCACAACACAAAAATGTTTTCAGCTAATACTAAGTACAAAATAGCTTATCAGTCGTTATTTGCACGTCTACTGGTCTACACATACTGCACATACTACACGTCTGTGTGCTATAATAATTATATCAATTATTGTTAGTTTTTTAT
>PVMI01020144.1:0-14607 GCA_008528875.1 Aulacorthum solani
ATATATCTGCCGAAATAGCTCAGTTGGGAGAGCGTTAGACTGAAGATCTAAAGGTCCCTGGTTCGATCCCTGGTTTCGGCAAAAATCTTTTTGCATTTTTTTTTTAGAAAAATTAATGTTTTTACAACTTCTAGTCTATTTTTTTCATTTCAGGTTTTATCAACTTCAACAACTAAGGTCAAAAAAATTGTTTTCATATGTTTTATACAACAATTTGTTAATAATTACAATAAAAAAAAATTGGTTAGGGGATTGCTGACAATTATTTCAATCAAAATGTACCAATCTTTTGTCATTCATATGAATGAACCTGATAACACAATAAGACTTCTGAAAACAGTTTTAAATTCATTAAGATCTCTTCTAGAGATTGATCAGGCCACTTATTTTAAAATGTTCCTTATTAGCATTTGGTGTGAATATTAATAATTTATAATAAATTAGTTTTAATTTAAATGTTTATTATTTGAAAATTAAATTCATATCTTACAATGTGGCCTGATCGATCTCAAGACAGACATATTAACTAATTCAAATTAGTTTTTAGAAATCTTATCGTATTATCAGGTCTATCGGTAGACTTGACAAAAATTCCATAGAAATAAGCACAGTTTACCGTTCACAAAAAAACCAAAACAGTGACTTGTACGTGAGCGTGAGGGAAAGCTCCGTTATTTTATTCATATATATTACATAGTCACGAGATTGCTTACTTCGCACACATTTGACCTATTTTGTACCCATTAAAAACTGCCCATTTACAATCCCCTTAATCTATTACAATTTATATTATTGTATAGTGTTCAAATCCTTATAATATTATTATTAGTTTTGTTATTGTTGTAGCCTTCAAGTATAGCTATTAACTTGACCCGTAACTAGTAAATTGATATAATATTTAGCGTGTTTGAAAATAATGTAGTATAATTATATTACCGGTAATTGCACTGGATTAGAATTTAACATTTTTATGAAAGTAAATATATATTTTGATTTCCAATATTATTATAATATTGTATTATTGCCTTGCAAAATCGTCAAAATTGTGAAATTTCACTCGATGGACATTGGTTGGAGTGTACACATTAGCCTGGCTGTAGTTATAGGGATATCCACACGTAATATTAATTAGTATAACAATACATTTTATACATTTTTTTTTTTTAAGAGTCTTATATTTTATAAGAAATTTAAATTTAAATAGTGAATGTTATATATTATATTAATATTGTTATAATTGCAATCAGACGCAATTAGCAAGTTTCTAGTCGATGTGGTCTTAACGATAACTCGCTTGCAGTATTTTTGTCCAAAAATTAACACCGGATCCAACTTAGCTTTAAATCGGATTAAAATACATGGTTTAATAAAAGTTGAAATAAAAATATATGAACAAGCAGTGGTTGTTATCAAAACAAAAAGCGGTAGCACTAAGTAATATAACAAGTCATATTAATACATTATACTTTAATGAAAGTACTAAATATTTATAGAGATGAAAGTAATAAATCGACCACAGTGAAGAATGCATAAATCCACTGTTGTTAAGTGAATCCTATACTGAATAATATAAAATTATTTACGTGGTTTCATACAATCATAATAACTGTTACTGTCGAAGGGTTTTACATTTTTAATCCAATCACACAACCTGTCCAACTCCACATTTCAGAATGTTTTGTTTGTATTTTGTACGACTGACACATCTGTCTCTCCAGTTGTCAATTTGCACTGTGAGACTTAGGGTTTATTGTTCTGTTATTTTTAACAGCGCATGTAAGCTCAATACCGTAGCACATTTAAAAGTTTCACGCCTCAGGGAAAAAAAAGTTTGCACTCCTCGAACATAATATTACGGCACGAAAAATATACACTTTGGATTCCTTTAAATAAGCTGTCCTTAAAGTAATGCCCCAATAGTTTCAAATGCACCACCAATTAAAAAAAAAAATAGTAAATTTTTTTTATAAAATAGTACAAAATATACTATAAAATACTTTATTACTTATATTATATTTTATTAATAAATGTGCAAGTAAAATATCACCTTATCGCCTTTGACTCCTTTGCTTCCAAGCTCCCCACGAGCGCCTTTATTGCCTTGGATTCCTTTTGCACCTGCACAGTTTTAAGTTGAATTATTGAATTATATGAGCAAGTTTTGCTCACTACTATAATACTCTCAAGTAGTAAATAATGTAAAAATAAAAATATATTTTAATAAAAAAATGTGTTTGCACACGTTGCTTGAATATGAAAATACTGTAAGAATACCTAGTCAATAATTTAAATATTTAATATTATACATTTCTTTGGGAGAATAAGTAAATATTGTTATTGAAGGATAATCGAATTTATTATAGAAATAAATGGAGTAGCCGAGTTAGATATAAGGAGGAAACGCCAACAAAGACCGTCACCGATTCGAATCCGGCCAAGGGTGACTTTCACTCTATTGGCAGGCGAGAATCCACATAGATAATGTTACAAAATGATAAAACCTTGGAATACTGCCTTTTCATACACCTACAATGGTTTATTGCACTTATAGAATTCAAACGGACTTTGCGGCAGATGCAAACTAGCAATAAAAAAAAATTTCAGTTAAAATATTTACCAATATTACCAAGTAAATATTTTATATACATATTGTACCCTTCTACGGACATTTTGGATAATATTTATAAAGGAAACCGACATACATATTTGTTTTTAGCTAAGCCCACCAAGCTTCCACCCAAGACAGGTAATACTGCTATCTCATCTTATTACTCTACACAGTGTAAAATGTTAATAATTTTTGGGTGGTCAAACAAGTCTAAAAATAGTTGTGTAAATAAAAACAAAAATGTACCTATTATTTGTAAGATTAAAGTTTAATATTACAAGTGGTTATATATAGTCTAAAAAATCATGAAATTAATAATTTATTACTAAAATAAAAATATACTATATATATGCTATTATTTAAATGTTTTCTTCTCTTATTATCATGTGTGGTTTATTTAAAGAGATTCTAACCATAGGTTATCATAATAGTAATACGCTTTGAAGTACCTTTTAAGCCCGGAGCGCCGTTAACACCCGGGTCGCCTTTAGGACCCGGGGGACCTGGCCTCCCAACGTTTGACTCAAACCCTATGTCCTGAAAATAATATAAATAATATTTTTTTTTTAAATGAAATTTTAAACCAAATCTAAGTTTAAAGTCCAAAATGTGGTGGTAAGTACTAAAATATAATAAGATAATTTTTCTTGTTCAAATATTTAACTACTCGAAAAATAAATAATTATTATTCATTCGTTAACAAACAACTATTTACCTTGTATATTGGTCTTGGTTTCCAACTTGGCTACAAATATTTAATACAGTATTATATTTTTGATTATTAAAATTAACACAATAATAAATTAGAAATTACTATTTAAGTGCCTATTTGTTAATATTTTTTTATTAAACTCAAAAACTCACATCATTGTTTGAAAAGTCTGATCCCCCAGGAGGACCTGGTGGACCCGGAGGTCCTTGTAAACCGCGTTCCCCGTCAATTCCAGAATCGCCTGCAAGTAACAATAAAACAAAAATTACTATACACTATTCGTTTACTACGTGCTAAATCAATAACATTATTATGTTTTGGTTTTTTTTAAATGATCGGAATAATGCAGACATTATTATTCATGTCATGATTAAATTTGTATATTTACCTTTAGGGCCTTGAATGCCTTCGTTGCCTCGTTGCCCGACATCTCCTCTATCACCTTTGTCCCCTGAGTTACAAATATTAAATGCGAATATTAATTATTATTTTGTAATTTTGGAATAATGGGTATTGTATCATACATTTTACAAACAATAAAAGTCGATGAAGGTTAATACCTTTAAAAATAATGAGTGTTATTTTAAAACTGGCATCTTACACATTATTATATTCAAATGTGTAAGTAGGTTAATCAATAAAGGTTTTTATGAAATATTAAAATCAATGTTATTCATTATTAATTAGTTATTGAAATATAGAAAACTATTTGCTTGAAATTATGTGATATATATATAATATATATAGTATAAAATGTATATTTTATATTCCCAAAAGTATAAACACAAATAAATAGATTTTAATGTAAAAATTGTGTAATACTAGTGTGTTATTTTGAAATATTTTTAAAACAAAACATACAATAACTTTTAATTCAAATTAAATTAAATTATTATACCTACTTAGTTGAAAATTATTAAAATATGATGTGATAAGTAAAATTTGTTTTTATTTTTTTCGACTTCTAACAATCCAAAATAAATTAGGTATAAAACTCCTTATATTGTTGGCTGAATTTAAGTTTTTTTACTGCAGTGTGGTATTAATTTAAAAGTTTTTTATTTATATAAAAATAAATGTTTTGGAATTTAAAATAATAACACTTATTTCAATTGTTGATCTATTTATTTTTTTGTACTATAAAAACTTTCGTTTTGTATTTGAATAGTTTAGTAATTGTATGTATTAACGAAAACGAAAATTTTCAAATTTAAAATCCTAATATACAGGTTAGGTTATTTCTAAGGCTATTTTAAGTATAGGTATCATATTTATTATAGTAATTAATTGTTCCATAAGCAATGTAGTAGGATGAATTAATTTTTGTTTATATAATAATATAATAATTATATTAAAGATGTTATTAACTTTTAAGTAAGCAATACGAACGTACATCGTAGAATGGTATGAATTAGTTCGTTGTAAAATTAGTTTAAAATGAATCTATGCATATTATTTTGAAAAGTTATTGTGTTTAGTAAATAGCTAAAATTAAATATATGGGATTATATATATAAATATATTTTTTTGAATTAAAAAAAGTTACCAAAATCGTAATTTTTCGTTAAAATTTGAACATTGTAGTCCACGTACCTATCTAATATTATAAAATGTGCATCTAGTACGCTGCAGTGTAAAATAATTATACCACACGTTTATTAACTAAATGTTTTTTCCTGTTCAAGTGATAATTGTTTATAATAATAATTAAACATAATTTTGTTTTACCTTTTATGCCTTCTAGACCTCGATCTCCTGGCAATCCTACGGCACCCTGGAAAGAAATTAATGGTTATTCTATATTAATTATGTATTACATATTATTATGTTATGATTTATTGAACATAATATACCTATTTAATTCATAATTATTGAAAAGTAATTGATATATTAACATATTAATCTCTATTTTATTATGTTTCATAAATTATACAACAAAATTATTACAGACGGCGTTTTTTTTTTGTTTAAAAGAACAGAATTTATTGTAATTGTATTGATATAAGTAAATGATCTGAGGTGTTGGGTTAGAAATAACCAGTGGTGGATTTAGGATTTTCATTACAAGGGGGGGGATCGACCCAATACTATATGCCCCCGCTTAGAGCTGATCTGCATTCGTAAAGGCATATTATATAAATATATGCAATTGTATTGTACCCACCCACATCTATGGGAAATACATGAATATAATTTCTATACCTATCAAATTCGTAAAAGTGAAAAATATATAAGGTTTTTATTTAAATGCATTATATTTTGAAACTATTATGTAGTTGACCTACTAGTCAATATTCGATAAATTATTTTTAAGCTCATATTATTGTATGCATTTAAAATGACCTTTTCGGTTCCATTTTCGGTACTTTTAGACTCATCCTTATATATTCGGAGGATTTAAACGGGTTATTCTAATACATTTTTTCCCACCAAACGACTATATACTAGCGTAATACCAAAACCAAAATTTCATTATTATTTTACATTAGAGTACCATTCACGATTTCCCAAGTGATCACTTTATTGACTTTAATCCCAATAGTGCTAGGTATCCAACCCTTGTACGCATACACCTATTATAATATAGCCCTGTTACTGGCGATTTACCAAACTGAATTTTTTATTAATTCCTTACTAACAATATTATTTAATGCCTACTGTTACATATTGTATCAATTAAAATATATTGAGTGAGGCATATGACTTATATTAAATTCCAATTAGTTCATTGCTCATCAAGTGATACACATAATATTACGGTTTTTTGAAATACTAAAATATTAAGTATGGAATAAAACACTCCAACATTGTGTTAAGTAAAAAAAAAATACGAGATTATAAAAAAACCACACAAAACAATTAAAAATTGTTTTTAATGTAACTTTTAGTACTTATTATACAATTATTAATAATCATATGATTTATTGGTGATAATTTTGGTATAGTAATATATTCATGTATTTTCTTCTATAGGTTTTGAAAAAGACTTTTCTCAACTTCTGAAATCAAGAAATTCTCTAAAAAATTCATTATTTTTTCAAATCTTTTTATGAACTTCACCTAAGTTAACTTATATTTCTTTGGAAAACACTTAAAAGTGAGTAATATGTTGGTAGGTATTTGTATATTTTGATTAATTTGTTAATAGTTTTTCATAAATTTATAATTTAAAACGTATTTGTTATGAAACTTTTGTGTCAAATTCTTTTTACGATGAACAATTCAATAACAATTAAAAACTATACTCAAATTTTGAGAATTTTTAAAAGCTTCATTTTATTTATTGAAAGTTATTAAGTATTAATATAACTAAAAAGTAAATTCAGATTTTGTAATTATATTTTACTGAAAGCTTTTAAAGAATATTTGTTTCCAATATAGTTAAATTATAAATGTATATAACTTACGTGAAACCAAAAAGACAATATGATGAAAATATTTCAAACGGCTTTAGTTGATAAATATGATAAGTACGGATTTCTTTTATATTAACTAAAAGCATTTCGAAACACACGCGTTCTTTGTGCAAAACTATACTCAATCCATAATCATTTGTTTCAAAAGTAGGTACGTTACGGACTTATAGTATATAATATAAATATACCTATATAAAATGTCAAAAAGCCATTTTCCAAAATTAAGTGAAACTTTAAATGCATTTTGAAATGTTTAGAATATACATATTGTAATATTATATATTATACCCATATTTATTATTATATGCACAGAAATGTTTATTTATTATATTTAAATTTTATTTTATTGACACGTACTTCGAACTTGAAAACCATAAACATGTCCTTCAATAACTTATACAATCGTTAGAATATTCTTTTTTAACCCATTTATATTAATCTGTTGCATCAAGAAATTTAAATAGTATTTGGGTCCTAGTGGTTGGCTTGGGTACGGTATAGTTATTCGGTACAAGTACGACATTTGAATATCTATGCCTATTCTATACATCGTAGACATCGAGTAGATTGTAAATGGCGCTGAACATAGTAAACTTAGGGGTTCAAGAAGTCTGGTTAAAGCTATAAATACATACATATATATATATATATATATACATATATATATACATAAAGGGAACATGTAGATTTTGATTGTACATTAGGTTCAATCAGACCTGCAGTTCATACATGTATTAATAATTGTATTTATTTATTCAAATAAGCAACTATGTTAATGTTTTTACTACTTATTATTATTATTACTATCAACTATATTATCATAATATGACTTTGAATTCGACTTATTATAGGTCAATAACATTTGATGTTGAATTAAGTGTTACTTTTTAACTATTGTATTTTATTAAATTAACAAAGAGTTTAGTGACTGAAAAACAAAAAAAAATAAAAGTTTTGGTTTTTTCAAATTATCCACTTGATTAAATATTATATCGACTGAAATTAGTACCGAGAATGTGTAAATATACCAACCGGGAGTCCTGTCAATCCCATTTTGCCATCGATGCCTGGATTGCCCGGCGGTCCTTGTAGTAATTCCGGTATGTTGCCGGGTGCAAACAACGTGGTGAGGTTACAGCTACATATGCCCGGCGGACCCCTCGGTCCAGATACTCCAGATTTGACGAGCTACAACAACATCGATGATATCATGATTATTTACTATAACCATTGATTAAATACAATCGATGCTATAAAACAATGAACAGGGTACATATTTTAAATATATTATGCTCACATCGTTATTATTATTATTATTATTATTATTATTATTGTTGTTGATTATTATCCGACCCTTTCGGAAACCACGAGTAGCATCGCACAACATTAGACATTTGCGCAGCACGTGATTCCAAAGCGGATTAGTACATAACACTTTGTGGCTGCGCTGGCACGACTTTGGTCAACTTTGATAATAACGCCTCAAATATATTATATTATACTTATGCATGTGCACACACACACACACACACACACACACACACACACACATAGATGTGTAGAATGAGAAACGCTTGTCGAAACTTTGCCAATTTAAATAAGACACCAATGAGGAGGGTACATCGTGGGCTGTGGTCAGTGTTATGATTAGAATTTTGTGGATATCACACGACGGTCAGATGCAATATTATACATATGGACCATGAAAGTTCAAAGATATAATATTGTATACAGAATTTTGGTTGTTTTAAAGTGATTAAAGAAAATAAATCGATTCATAAAAAAAACTGATTTCATAAACTTTAAATAATATTTATCTATATACCTAGTTTAGTTAGAAAAAAAAATCACCAAATTAAAATAATGATTAAACTAACTGATAGTAAATTTCCAAAGAAAAATATTTTAAAAAACAGAATCAAAAAAAATGTTAAATGATTAAATGATTAATAATAGCTAACACAGAATACTTTAAAGTTTAAATTGTAATTAAAAATATATTGTTTATATTTTAATATATTATTTCTTAAGACTTAAGAGTCAGTCAATATCACAGTTACAAGACCGTTGTGATAAAAACTACTACAACGCACGTACTTTTATAATATTATTTTTATAGTTTTTTAAAGGAAGCACATTGTTTTTGGATACAATAAGTAATAGGATGTAAAATTAAAACTAAAAAGTGGAAAGATTGTTGTACACATTGAGGGGAAATACTTCTACAATGTTTGTAGATTTGATGTTTTATTCATGTTTATCTTAAATATGAAAGTAATGATGAATTTTTCATTCACAAGAGCACGGTTTATTATAACATTATGTACCTAACCAATATAATATTATGACTTTTAAAATTTTGAGTGATCATTAAAAAATTATCAAAAATTATTTTGTAAATGAGTTAAAAACATGTCTAATTTTATTAAAATAAATATATTTAATGGGATATTTTAGTTCTATGTTTTGAAAAATGGTTGTAGACGGTAGTTGACTAATAGTTATCTCTCATAAGCTCACAGTATCAGATTAAAATTCAAGGAATATATTTGTGTTATAAATAAACTTAATTTAAGTAAATTAAAAATTAACTTAAAAACTCTTGAGATTTTATCAAGAACAAAGTGCCATGACTTTAGTACCCTTCACTAATACCTACAAATTTATGAAAAACTTTGTTTATTAAGTATATAATTAAAACCAAATCGTATTTCTATCATTTGCTTAATCTAATTTTAAAAAAGAATTATGCTTACGGCAAATGAATATAGATATGATAAAACATCAAAAGAGAACAAATCGACATCATAGTATTTTAATGACTTAATTTGATATAGTCACAAGTCATTGAAAATTAATAGTGTTTAACTTTAAATATATTATATCTGAAAAAAAAACTTTTTCTTACAATTATTTGTTTAATGATTAAAAGGTTTTTTAATGCATACCAACGATTTTAGGACATCAGTAAAAGATTCATTATTATTTAGGTGCCTATATTTTTATTTTAAAAGGAATATGTAAATGGTAAATACTATTATAAAATATGCAATATTGTGGGATATAATACTATGTCGACATTCCAAATTTAATTTACTCAAGGTGATTTTAATTAAATTCAATGAAATTTATAATTTATTTTCAATAAAAGTGTCTTAATAATCATAATATATTATAAACTATAGCCTAAAATAAGTGTGTAATATTGTATTTTATAGAGCTCGTAATTTATATTGGAAATTAACATATATTTACAATGTCTGTCATTATATATGTATCTGTGGGTTAAGATTGAACACTATTTCATAAAATTATTTACATAGTATACCAAGCATTGATTACAAAATGGCGGTTTCTTAAACTTTCATTTCATGTTATTTGTGCAACTAAAAACTTTTTGAACTTTACTTGTCAACTTCTTTAATGAGGTATATTCTAGTCAATTGTTAATATTTTCATATTTGTTCATTATTAGTCGTAACAATTTTTTATTTAATTTTATAATATTGATTATGCGTACCACATTCAAGATTCAAATAAATCACACAAATATTATAATATCATTAATTAACAATGGTATTATTCTGTGTAGCATACCCCTCATGCAGTTGCAGCTAATTTTGGTAAATTTAATTTAAATCAATTTATACATTTTTATCATATATTATGTTGATACCGATAAACGCCCGATGGCGTTCTTTTTCCACACATAGTGCGTTTAATTACTTTATATTCTTCATTTACATTTTGCGTGTACTGTAATAGACAGAATTAATATTTAGGATACTGTGCGAATTACTTCAAAAAGTTTGAACCGAAACAAGCTGTCGGTTGCGTTGCATTAGCAATATTTGTTACTAGCTATACTATCTCAGTTTATATTTAATAAGTGTGCACAATTTGATTGGCGTGTGCTGATTACAACAACAACAACAGCAACGACGTACTGAAGAGATTTTGATTGCATAGGAATAGTAGTTATTGGGAAAAATACCTATAGTATAATAGACACCTACTAAATATAATATAATTATATTATATTATATTATAGTCCATCGTCATTAAAATAAAAAAATAATAATAAATAAATAAAAACGAAATAAGACTGTTTTGTCAAAAATTAATAGTCATAATTTACAGCACTCACTTCTTCGTCGGTGGCAAAGTCTCCGGAAAATGGCGAGCCCGGAGGTCCCGGTGGTCCGGGTGGTCCTCTGATCGACTCTCCCTGTCGATTTCGAACAAATTTAGACCTTGGTCGTAGTACGCAATCCGCATTTATCAGTCAATTATTATTGTTGTTATTATTACTATTCGGCGGCGAACGTCGGAGTCACTAACGAGAAGCTGGTTGTTAAGCATTTAGCTCTAATGATTCATTAGATCCATGTGCGAACACACAACTGTCGTAACGTTCGCCGGACCGTTTCGTAATAATAACAATCAAAAAAATTTAATTATTGTGAACAGTGAAACTCACCTTTTGACCGGCATCGCCTTTATCCCCTTTGATGTTGGGCGTCTGATAGCTATGGTTTTCTGTAAAACAAATAATATATTTGGTTTTAGATAGGTACACCATTAAATATGAGTGATGACTGAAGACGCGTCAAACGAACATTAAAGTTAAATGCAGTCGGATGCAGTTTTATTCTCAAGCAGTTTTATTTATGTTAATATTGATATCTAGCGTATTAATTTTAAATCGTTAAGTCTGTTTGCTGGGTGACTTGGTGGATTTAGCTATATATAAACATTTTGGATATAATCTATACAATATTGTATAATATATTTTAGATCTTTAGTGGTAATTTCAATGATCTCTGAAATTTTAGCATTTTGTTTTCATTAGGTAATTTTTAATTATCTGTATTATTTAAACTTTAAACCATTTAATAACAATTTGACTATAAAAAATGGTGAAAATTCAATATACATAGAAAAAATGTCTTTTAATATTTAAAACCTTCCGTTATAGATCGAGTTGGTAGTTTAAAACTCATCTAACCTCAAGTATTAAGTAACCAACTCAAAAAACTAATAAAATTATTGTTTTAGTTTGTAATGGGGAATAATAATTATTTACGTAGAAAACATGATATGACAGAAATAGCCAACAAATATCGACGTGAATCATAATCATAATATTGTAGTACCTTTCTAAGAATCCCGATGAAGTTATAATCAGATGAATTCTATACGAAACCGTCTAAAAATTGACCAACAATATTGAAAAAAAAATGTAAATGCTTTGGAACCTTAAGATGCTTTTGAAAGTCTGTATAGAGAGAAATGAATTGGTAAATCATGTACCTACCTATGAAGTTATCGGAAACGTAACGATGCATTGACTGTACAATGACATATAAACTACCTATGTATAAGATGTGGAAGTGGAGTGCCTTGATCCAAAACTGCTTTGTATAGACTCGTATTATAGTCGATTCCAATTTACGATGTTCTAATTTAATGGCACGATGAAATAAAAAGTAAGATATTATGGTCCCTTTAAGTAAATATAGAAATGCCCAGAGTGATGAACACTGTAGCACCATATGGGAACATATAAGAACCTGTTGGTCTCAAACAATACTTTCTTAAAGTGACAAGCAACATCACAAAAAAATTTTTGCTGATGGAGTAGCTTGATCATTGTAGTTATTAGATGTTTAATTGGCTTTTTATCCGATCAAATAAGTTACAATCCTTGATATTCACATAATAAATTCTCATATATAGCTTACCAAATATTTAAAGATTTCAATTAATTTTCTTTAATGATTTCATTTAAAATACGAGTGTTATATTTCTTAAATAGTAATAAATTATTTATGTGTGCCCAATACAATTTAAGATTAGTAAAATATTTTAAATGGATATTAAATTTATTAGTTATAATAATATTTTAAATATAATATAATTTAGGTACAAAGTTAATTTTGTAAATTTATAAATTGTAACTAACCATTAATTTACAAAACACAGCTGATATTTTCTAACATTACGTTTTTGTCATGTATATTTTATGAATTATCAATAATGGAAAATTAAAATGATGAGCACCATAGTTGAATAATAATATTGTATAATAATTAATTACACAATATGTTTTTATGTACTTAAAAGCGTTAAATTGAATCACCTATTAAATTATCTCACAAAATATTATATTATTTGATATTTGCATTGTTAATTAATACATTATGCCTCCCTTCGGTTGTAACTATCAATACATTATAGTTGCTTACTAGTTAGTCACTATTTTTGAAATAAATTTTTGGAAGATCATAAACGACATAATTATGTTATTCTGTAATTATTGTATGTAGTAGTCTAGATTTATCACTTGTTACTTAGAAATATTAATTCGAACATAATATTGAATTTAATTAGGCAACGTAACATTAATTATTGGTTATATCTATACTCATAAATCACTTACATATAGTACCAGTAAGTTATTAGCACTCCCGTAGTGTGTGCTACCCTTAATTGTTTGTAATATAAACTTTATGGTGTCCTCTGTTGTTAAAATAAATAATGATGTTCTATACATAGCAATACCCTAATTATACTCTTGTTGGCGGGTCTGAAGATAGTTCAATAATAATTCGTATGAACATATTATTGTGTCAATTATCAAACTACATAAGTTTAAATACATAAAATCATAACTCAAGACTACAGCTAGCTGATGGTATAATGACAATATACAATACAATATTTCTTTCAATTATAACCTGGGCCATAAAATAAAATATGGGACATGTATAATATGCACTCGTTCAAATAATGTTAAGGTTGTACAGTGTACAAGCGTAATAATTCTTTTAGGTTAGGGTGTAATAAATACAAAAAAGTATGATTTTATATTATATATTGTATGTGTAAATAATATTGAGCATATTATTATAATAATAAAAGTCTTTACCATCTAAGTTAATGATTTTTTTTATTTGCAGTTTGGCCGAATTGGTTCCAGTTTAGAAAAAAGTATTTTATTAAGTCGAGCTGAATTGATTCTCGTTTGTGTTCAGATTAAATAGTTACAATTTTCATTTTTAAGCATTCTTTTGCAATTTAGTATATGGCATAAAGGCATATAATAGTATATGTATGTATACATACAATAAAAACACAACAAATTGTTATATTGGTGTAAAATTAAATGTTGAAATAATAATAAAATTAAACTTACCAGTAAACTAGAAAGAAATAACCAATACTTGGAAAACTGTATGACTGAGTACTTGCACAATAAATTTACACGAATTTAATATTTGAAGAAAGTTTGCAAATCAACGAATGTTGTATGTTTTATTTTATTATTTTTATTTTTTATACTTAAGTGACGACTGATTAATTTCTAAATCAACAATTTAAATTTTATATTTTTTTAACACACATAACCATACATTTTGAACCAAGCCTACTTTAAAGCTTACAGTCTTCAGCTTGTAAAATTGAGAAAGAAAATGTGGGTAATCAAATGGAAACCAGTTCGGCATGTGGAGTCGGAGCTAAGAAACCAATTCGGAACCAGTCCTATGGATGCTTAACGTATTTTATAATCTTAATTACAGAGCCAATTACAATAGTTAAAACATTATACAATAAAATCTTTAGATAAATATTTTAGTATCGAGATATCAGCGTATTTTGCTACGAATATATTTACATATATCATCAACCATGTAGTATAATAATATCAAAATAGCATTATTCAAAGAGAATAAGACGATCAACATAAGGATACACCGAAAACGCATTATGACAACCATGATAAGTGCCGTAGGTATGTATTAGATTTAATAAATTATTATATCCCTACTAATGGCTCCATAGACATGAGCGCAAGTGACTAGACAGTA
>PVMI01020163.1:0-18368 GCA_008528875.1 Aulacorthum solani
GATTGAAGAGCAAAACAGGGCTGTGCGTTGTGCGTGGTGAATCACTCTGAATATATTACATAATTCGACACCGTTTTCCGACGTAAATGGTTTTTCAAACACCCTAAAATGTGTCTCTACACGCATGAGTCGATGTATATATATGAGTCGATCGTGTAGGTTAAAAATGAGTGAGCATAGATGTGACGCGAATGTGAACGCAAACGTTATCGGACGACCTTGATAGCGTTTCGCGGGATCGAAGACTTGGTGGGTCTCAGTTTTCTCACGGGTAAAAAAATCAATCATGAAATATAGCGAAACGTTTTGCCGACGCGACATTATCTGTAAGTCGTATTATATGCGGTGACGTGGTGTCGTTTTTAATATGTCTATAAGAAAAATGTGACCCCGGCCAGACGTAAATCGACCGTTTTGCCAATAAATAATAATATCGGGTGATAAGAATAACGGGTATTCGGAATACAACCGTTTTTGGTAGGCCAAATGATTGATTCTTGTGAGGGCATTGTGAGTTCTTATCGATAACTGTTTGCTTTTGTGTGTTATTGACCAAAGTAAACAAATATTTACGAGTTCAAATTACTAGGCGTCGAACCATAATGTATATTGTACACGTCATGGACAAGGCCGGCCCCAATGTAGACAATTTCCCCTAGATAATCGGCTTGAGACGTTCGTCGGATTTTTGAAATTAATTAATGTCGAATGTGCACTATAATAATATTACTTATATATACTAACAAAATAATGTTTGCTTTCCGAATTTAATCATCCTATATATCCTATGTCCGCTGTGCCCAGAATTAATTATTATTTTAAAAATTGTTTAATCTACTAGCCATAATATAATTTTATAGTAGATATGTGAAATAAATAAAATAAGTATTTTTATTACTTGATGATATTAGTTGCAGGTATCATAGATATTGTTATTAAATAATATCATATGCATGTATCTGATGTATATAATATTCCATAACGTCTCGTACGATGGGTATTATTTATTGGGGTGCGACGAAATTCGATGCATGAATTATAGAACATTTAAATTTGAAATATCGTACAATTGGTCTCAGAGCTGCGGTAACGTATATTCGAATTTATCACTGAAAGTAAAAGTTGGCACTAAAAACTAAAATAAAAAATACCAACTGTAATAAAAAATCTTATGTTGTAAAATAGAGAGCCGAGGGGCGAGATTTATTCTCCTCATCCCTCCCCGATGCGCGTGCAGCCACTATACCGAGTCAAAAACTGTTTACTCTAAGAATAAACCGAACTGCAATCGAGAAATGAGAATAATGCAATTTATATACACTTACGTTTGTTTTTTTCACAATTATTATTTCTGCTGCTGTCGAGTCCCGGACTATTTATTATCTTTGTGTACGTATTTTCTGTTCTCAAACACGTTGGAATAATAGTAATAATAATAATAATAAATTATTAAGTGTGTTTTACTTAACCGAACACCAGTATTTTAATCTTCTTACGTTTATACTGCAATAGGGCATATTTAATGATAATTTTGCTTTTACGTACCTTTAGCATACAAAGTCAAAAACGGCATTTGCCATTGTTGCTGTAATCAACGAACTGTATATAACTATATTATTAACTATTTATTTTATACACCTATACAAACATCCCTCCTATACATGACTCTTCATTTATAGATACTATGTAAGTATTAGGATGTCTCGTTTTTTGATGTGTTTTTCTTTCGCACAAATGTTGTGTTTATTATTTTTAAAAGAAACACATTCACTTACTGTATTTTAACTTGTTCGTTTTAATTCGATAATCAAATCAAACACGAATTATCTAATATGGACGCTCGAACCTCATATTATTAAGCTCTTATATTTCAAAACTATATTCGAATCTTGACAGTTAAATTATAGTGGTACAGCGTAACATCTCACAATCCCAAAATTATTAATTTATTTTTATTAATAACTATAAAATAATATTTTATAACTATAATAACAGATCAAAAATGTTCTCATCATAATATGTAAATATTTAAAGGTTATAATTAATATTCAATTATCAGTTAAATATTCGATTATATTAATTTTTGGTACAATTTTATTATTTTGTAATAGAGAAGAATAATTGTATAAAATAATTGTTAATATTATTTAATTAATAATTAATAATTTATATTATTAAATTTTAGTCATTTTATATTTTTATACAACTGAAAAGCCATAGGCACCTATGTAACTCCCTCGAATATGTTACTTACAAAAATGTTCAGAAAAATATTGTATTCCAAAATAGTAATTTGAAAATTTAGTTTAATGTACAAAAAAATCATAACAAGAAAATATAAAAATCTAACACCTAATATTGCAAAACTTAAGCATATGCCTAATAATTTTCTACGTAATAATTATATATAACACTTATGAAAACAAGCGAGATAATAAGTGTTGTATACCTACCTACATAAATTAATAATTTGTTTACCCAGTGTATTATTATTATTAGTTATTCTATATATGTATATAATGCGAGATGTGAGTATTTATTTAGGCTGTAGTGCTGTACTAGTAAAATTTATTTGTTTATTTTTTTATTCAACCTATAACTGGTGCAAATACAAATTAAATCTCGAAATTACTAATAATTTTCGCCTTTGGTTTGGTGTTATGAATAATTCCGTTGAGTATTAAAAAAAAAAATATTTTGCAAATTTAAAAGTAACTATGGACAAACAGTTCGAATCTGTTTGTAATTCCAATTTATATTCTAAAAAACCTTGCTATCTACTCGTACAAATGAACTCGTGTGGCTTTTTACAAAAAAGTTGAGGCAATTTTTAACGTTTCGGGTTCCGCTAACGAGTGCCAAACACTCAAATAATATTCAGGAGTCGAGTGTGTATTTTACTAAGCTTTAGGCAAATTAAATTATGACATTATTGATTGAAAAAGTTAATATTGTTGTGCACATACGAACGAGTTGTTTACAATTTGTTCGTCTGAGTTGCGTTCAGCACTATAATTTGGACATATGGGTGAGAGTAGTTTTAAAATTTTTTTCTTTTTATGAAATATGTTTTGTGCGAGCGTTTGATTTGTATGCATGCAGACTACAATATTATACAAATCAAACGTTGACCGCACCATGT
Source organism: Aulacorthum solani (assembly GCA_008528875.1). Taxonomy (NCBI): domain Eukaryota; kingdom Metazoa; phylum Arthropoda; class Insecta; order Hemiptera; family Aphididae; genus Aulacorthum; species Aulacorthum solani. The sequence goes on from PVMI01020163.1 coordinate 3,143, forward strand.
GCAAAAATAATTTGTATTCACGCAAGTGTTTCTCTTTTAATTTTCAAAATATTTTTTGCTAAAAAAAAAAATAAATTTTTAAAGTTTCTGTTTATTAATCTGTATGCTGTATATAATATATATATATATGTACCTATGTAATTATTTTAATATTTTAAAGTTGATAATGGATTTTAAAATCATATAATTGGCGTATAATACTACTTAAAATCAAACTTGTCCAAGCTGATGTTTATGATTGTACTCCGAAGGTACAATTATGCGAAAACAATTTAAATTTAGGGTATGGTGTATAACATGATTTATATAACTTGTAAAATATTTATGCTAACTAACTGTATAAAACAAAACAAAACATTTCTACTGGAGTATTATTCAAAGCATTTCCGGACAAGACGATGTTTTATGCTGAGCTTAATTATTTTTGATAATCTTTAGTGTTAGTGAATCAAAAGAATAACTGTGAATAGCTTAATGGTATATTTTGTTTGCGGTGACATAACATTTTCCGTTGTGGACATCATTTTAAATTCAAACCTCCCCGTTAGAGTGATAAATCTACAATTTGAAACCATTTGGGATGCCAACTGCTCTATGATTTACGTTGTTCTATTATTTTATTATCATGTGGTACAATCTGTTTCCATATGTAATATGTTTGGTCCGCAGCGTGATATGTGATACCTAAAATATTTACCCAATCCCATGCCACTTTTCAGTTGAATACTTGCAATACTTGCCTAAACCCTAATAAAAGTTGTTTTTGTTTTTTTTTTCAAGTAGGTTATATTCTTGTAGAAACACTATAATAAGTTATAAGCATATAAAAACAATGTGCTTATATATCGACGATTTTTTTTCATGCTAGAGTAATTTTAAAGATTTTGAGTGTTGCTTAGCTTTAATCTTAAATAATATTTTATTAAAGCTTTAGTCTTTTTCAAGAAATTTTCCATTACTAGAGATTTGGTAATGTCATAGGTATTAAAATTTAAGATTCGTATGCTTGAAGATATTTTTATTTTATAAAATACTCCAGTTACAGAATTCTTAAATTAAAAATACCCCACTAAAATATTTATTAGAAATACAATTCTGTAATTCTATTCAATTTAAAATAAAGCAGGTACCTGATAAAATGGTTAATTGAAGTTAAAATCCATTTGAAATTGGATCGTTTGCTTAAGAAACTTTAAGCAATATAACTGGCATTGTTTATAATTTTATAATTGTATTACTAAAGTAAAGTAAAGTTTCATGAATTTTTGTTGATTTTTATTATTGTTTTTCTTTTTTATGATTTAACGGAAAATTAATTTTAAAGTTTCGTTAATAGTTTGTGAAAAATAAGAATAATAATAGTTATGATATTATATTCTTTTGTAATTAATAAAAGGATTTTGTTGGATATTTTATTTTTACCATTTATCCTTGTTCAATTTCCCCCTCGATATAAATCATTTTTTCCATCTTAAAATAAATCAAGTTTTCACATATTTAAAGCTTTTTCTTGTTTCTCTACATATTTGTTGAATTTGTAATTCATTTTTTTATCTTAAGTATATACATTTTAAAGTTGTTAAAGTTTTTTTTATTGAAACAAGATAATAGATCGAGATTTATATAATTTGATTAAGTACGATAGTATTCATCATATTACTTGACGAAGGATGAAAAATGTAATCAGTATTTTTATGAGTCACGTGTAGAACGTAATAATACACCATATTATGATCATAAAATGAATACGTCACTACAAAATTTAACATTTTATTATACATTTAAATGATTTTTAGGGTACTTTTAATAAATTTATATTTTTTATGTACATCTTTATTATATTTGTTAAAATATATGTCTTGACTCGAAACAGACTAACCAAATTCTCTGATTATTATTTTTTTTAAACGAAATATACAAAATAATATAATATCTTTAAATATAATTTCTATACATTTGCAAAGATTTATAAGCAATAATTATTGGCTGTTGTAAATTTTGACTTTAGAAGGCGCTTGTGAATATTTATAGTTAGGAATACGCAGTAGGTTCAAAAGATTTGATAATAAATTATAGAGCAACCGTTTTTTGTTGTTTAGTGCGATTCTTATTTTATGTTGATGCGGGGATCAGGTAAGACGTTTGTTGAATAAAATTCATATTTATTTAGTCTTTTGTGAATTTGGTGTTTGTATACTATTAAATTGGACAATTTCTATTTCTTAATGACAATCTTATGTGTATAGATTTGGTTTAGTTGGATTCATTAACTCTGAAGCACTATTTTGTTTACAAATCAGTCATATTACTTAAATGTGCCTGTTGTTTTTCAATAGTGATTGAAAAAAATACAATTGCTTTATCGTATTCATAGTCTGCAACGAAGGTAATATTAAATGTTGGTCTAACAGAATGTTTTGAACAGCATCTTGTATTAAAGTTACGTAGAAAAGCTCTGATTCAACGCAAAATGTTAAAGTGCATTCAATTAGATAAAATTTAATTGTAAAAAAATACTAAGAAGCTAGAAAGTCTTATTATTAAAACGAGATATTAGTGCCATACGCTGTTGAAAGCTTTCAAAATGTCTACAGAAAAGCGACTGTGTAATAGTCTGTTTAGCTGTCGATATTTTTATTCTAGATTATACGGGTATCAGGTATCTGGTGTAAGTGTGTTTGAAACACTTATGCGTCCAGTTTCTACTTTGATGACCACATTTGGTTTGAGATACTAGTTTGTATTGAGATTAGTGCTTTTTAAATAATAACTGTCTTATTCGTTTTATCAGGATTTTTCTTTAAAGATTTTTTAGATCAGTTAGTATGAGTGAAAAATTATTAGTCATAGATGTTAAATTGTATGTGATCTCCGTTGATTAAACACATTTCAATGCTTTAAATTAAACAATAAAAATAAATAAATTGGAAAATAATCTCACTCCAACACCCAAGTAGTTAATTTCGAGATTGTCACTTTCTATGGCTGGTTTTAAAGGAATGTCCAACATAGGAAAATAAATTGCCTATTGTTTGAATCGTATAGGTATTGCGTAGTTCGAGTTCCATTGTAAAAACGAATAAAGTTTAAGTGTCAGTAATCTGAAATACACCTTTATAGTACTTGTCCCAATCTTCTAAATTATTGAATGCGGTCACGACTATAACGTAGAGTGCTAAATTAATTGTATTTTTATTTTCAGAGCTCTGACCGAAACGGATTTGGAGTTCATGGGTGTGAGGCTCATGCCTGGTTATAAAGACCCCTATTATAAACGGTAAATTAGTTTTATTATTTTGCTTTGAAGAACGTTTTATATTTAATCATGTTTTAATTGTTGTCTTTTATAGGCCAATTACTAAAGGAGAGATTGGATGCTTCATGAGCCATTATAGAATTTGGGCAAAGGTAATATTGCTCTTTTAAACATTTAGTTAAATTAAATTAAGTCATTATTGAGTGTGTCCCGTATTACAGTGGCGTGCCTAGGGGTATGAGATCAGGGGTTAGTTTCCCCCCGCATTGTCCCATAAATACCCTTATTTTTTCATTTTGTACTAGCACCACTATTAGTTTAAATTTATTATCAGGGTTCTGAGTTAGGATTTGATATAGCATTTGCATATTTCTTATAAAATTTTTAAATATGGCAGCGCGAGAGTAAGCTTGTAAAGTAAGCTATGTGTTTCATAATTCAGCGGAGAACTGAAGAAATTAAACATTTTACTTTTTATATTTTTATATTTTTTAGATTGTACTATTTTAGTACTACTTCTGGACTTTTGAGATATTTTTTTTAAAATCAAAATTGGTCACATTTTATGAAATAACATTTTAATGAACGTGTTTTTGACTATTGTCTAATTTTAAAAGTAAATATAGATTAAGTAAAATAGACCGGGTATATGGAAGCACTGGCACATAATTTCATACTAGGTACCTATTCGGTTTTGATTTTAAACTTTTGTTGTTTCATAATTTTGATGGGCTCTTTTTTTCTCATTTATAGCTGTGATCATTATCAAACGTGTGTTGATTATATTAGGCACATACTATATTAATACTGTCGACTACTCGATTAGTCTACTCGGACCTAATATACTTTTGTTTTTTCGGTTGAACGTGTTTTGGTTATTCTTCGTCACACCTTAACTTGTGCTTTTAACTTTGTTTTAAAATTTCAAATTTTGCATATTTTCCTTGCACATTTTTGGCGATATTTAAAATAATATTACAGTACATATTTTTGCAATTTTAAGTATTATAAAATCCCAACAATGATTATTATTTATAACGTCCCTCTCCTCTCCCACATAGAAAATTCCTGGGCACTCCACTGCCTGTACCTATAGATTACGACATGCATACCAATCATATTTTTAGTAATCAATATAATAATATTATGTTAGTGAATAGTTCGCTCACGAGGTTTAAAACCTTTAAAATCTTTCAATAGTTATTAATAAGACACTAACATTGTAGTATAATATATAAAAATAAAACTAAACATATTGTATGCATACGAAAATGTGGTATTAACATTCTATAAATAACTATAAATAATTTTGAATATAAGCGATCATTGTTTCAGTGAGGTGGTATTGTTTCGTGAATATATCGTAATATTGATTAACCCTCGCGTTTCGGATTTTGAATATTATTATATGATGCCGTCTTGAGAGTTGCGCCAAGAAAAACTTATCCTTTAAGTTGCTATTCTTATATTGCTGTATTCAAATTCATTATTATTATAGTGTCTTTTATGGAGTCTCGAATCAACTCGCGGTAAAATAAATATTAGTTACGGCACACGATGTCTGTCTCGTAGGTTGGCGATAACGATGATATTGTCGCCGCGGAGACTAAACAGGGCATGGCGGTCGTAAGTTTCTTTTCGATTTTTTCAGCTGTCGTAAATCCATTATCCCAATGATATTGCACCATCGGAAACTAATGTCGTGCACAATATGAACGAGGAATGCGCCAGGTTTGCTGATGGATGGGTGTGCAGATCGGGGTGTTAAATTATGGTGTTAAAAAATGTCTTAAGTCGAAATTCGCAGTGTGCTATTTATATGATTGTACGGGGTGATTATTTCTTAGAATATTTTTCTAAGCAATTCTGTGTATAGAAATTGAATTTTGAATTAGTTGTCAATAACTTATAACGGTGTATAAAGTTTTAATAGGCGGAGTCGTAGACCAACATTTTGTGAAGTACTCTCTGTGTCATTCCACTCTATACGCACTCATCAAAACGTGTGTATGTATACAACTAATTAACCACTCGTTTAGAGTTCAATTGTTCTGTATCAAGATCTCAGAAAAATATTATACTTGTAGGAACATCGAATGTAAAATATACTATTGTACCAAAAAACAAAAAACATAAACAGCGATAATAATAAAATAGTAAACAATTTGTTTTGTAATAATTCAAATTATGTTAAAAAACATTTTTATACAATTTTTTATTTTTCAAGGTAATAAGTTTTACTGTATAATAATTTTACATTAAATTATTGTCGAATAATTTATGGTACTTACTATATTTTTGTATTTTGATGGGAAAAAATAACTAATAAACAATAAAGTATATGATTTTATTGCTAAAAAATAATGAGAAAGAGATTTATTATATAAGAGTGCCGCACACACTGTTGAAAATCATTAACTGTGTATACTCTTCTATTAAGCATTTATATTACTGAATTTTATTGTTTACCTATTTATTTCATTTTATAGTTTATTGTTATAATATGCTGAGCCGTCCCCGGGGCCGGTCGAGCGGAATCCGCGATTTTATAAATGCAAAATAAAATTAAAAGCTTAATAGAAATTTTGATAAAATATTTACAGTATTTGATGTAATAATTATTATTTGGATTTTATTCATACCGGAATACCGCAGAACTATGTTCTGAGAACATAATATTATGTTTAAAGTGTATATCAAATGGCAAGTACAGTGTTTGTACTTAATTTTTTACTTAATATTTTTTTATAAGTGGTTGGAAACCACGAAGATATACATATTATACATGTAATTCGAGGCAAAAACCCATAAATAAGCTATACGGCCGATTTTTTGGCATATAGTTACCATGCTCCCTGGTGATCGGACCCTTTTCATGCGACATGCTTGAGTGGCTTAATGTTGACTCTAGTGGTATATTTTTGTTAAATTGATTGAATTTAGGGAGGTCAAACCATTCGTTGATATTTAACGGCATTCATATTTTCACTATACACATACACTTTAAGGCCAACATCACGGAGAGGGAAACCATGGTTTTCATTCGAACAGAAGCTTCTGAGCCACAAAGAACCCAACTTTTCTTTTTTAATACTTATTTAGATAATATAACTTTTAATTATTTTAGCACAAGAACTACTTGAATACACTAAAAACTTGTTTCATACTAATTGTATTTTTAACAACAATGAATTAAATAAAAAGTGTTTTCAGTAGTTTAGTTTAAAACTAAACAGTTGAATCGGAGAGGGTTCCATGGGGTATGTGGCAATGTCTTTAGCGGGTCTATATGTTGGACATTTGCGCTACTGATAGGCACGCACCTAGTCTCTTTGTCTTTACTTCGGGTGCCACAAATCATCAGAAAGGCCACCGGTATATGTCTAGCTATATGTTTATTAATAATGATATTTAAAAAAACAATGTGATTAATAATAATAATAATACAATTAGTTTAATGGACTTTTCTTTATACTTTATTCTATAGGTACTTAAGATGTTGTGTTGGAATTGATCGCATTAATTTGTAAAGTCTTGTTTTATGTTTATGAAGAAAAGGGATTTAACTTTATTCCATGCTTACCCCATTCTCTGATAATGTATTTATACTAATTCTGACTTTTGTAATTTTTTAGTGTACTTAAAGACCACATATTTTCAAATGTGTAATTAGATTTTAATACGATTAGTGTGGCGAGACAATTTTTTTTTTTCTAATGAAAAATATTGAACTATAAATTGTTATTCAGATGATTTTTTTAAAAGTCTTATGTTGATGCATCTAAATTGATATTTTACCGAGCGGTTTTAGACGTTAAGTAGGTATACTAAAGATATTAGTCCTTATAATTATGGTTTTATGTATTATTAAAAAAGATGTATTATTTAGTCTAGTAAGTAAGTACCTACTTATAACTATACACTTAGGACAATTTATAAATTATAACATTTTGATAAATATATAATTAATTACTATAATTTTAAATTCATCATGATAGTCCTTCCTATATTTATTTTTCTTAGTTCTTAAAGACTTAAACTAAAACTTAAATTGAATTTAATAAATAATAACTTATTAACTTCTAATTTGAATTTATGTACATCAAAATTAAAAAAAAAAATCAACTCTTTGACTATATGCTGTAAAAAATTGTGATTCATATTTTAAAAAAGAAGTTTGTATCACCACGTTATAATGATTAAAAAATGTATTTTTGCTAATATGGTTCTCGATCTTCAAAATTTGAATAATCTAATTTTTAATAAATATTCGTTAATACAGAAAATCATAATGTTGAGCATGCTTGGGGAATCATCCTGTATTAGACATATTATAGTGCTGTAAAAGTTGAAGTCTATTTTGTCAATCATTATCACGGGACCGTAAACGAAACAAACTAATGTGAATAATATTAATAAATTAGACGTTTAGCTTTAAATACGAGTACATACATTATAATACACTGTATGCAGTTAACATTACTGTAGAGTAGTTTGTGTGTATACAATCATTTGGTTCTTTAAGTGGCTCGGCAATAAGTAATAACCGATCTGAAAGTGTTGTTTTGGGCACAAATTATCTAACGCTAAGTTGAATAAATTCAACTGATCTGCCTATGTCTGATGAGAAAACTATCAAATCTTCCGAAAGCATCTTATAAATCGAGAACTCGTTGTGCACAAAAAGAAATAAATCTCAGAGAAGTACACGTTATGTCAAACGGACAAGTGCGCATTCACGTGGAATAGGCAGGCTAGGTTGTTCCACCACTATATAGTGTAATACAACAACAGCCTCTCGACGGTGTTGTCCGGGCGTCTATTGAAACCGACGATGAAGCGCCGTGTCTATAATACTCTATAGAATATAACATATTGTAGGAAACTAGAATAGAATTTATAAAGGTGTGTGTGTGTGTGTGTGTGTGTGTGTGTGTGTGTAATATAAAGACTACGATATATGACGGTGCTTTGTATGTTTTTTTCCAATTCTTTCGGTTGAAAGACCAAAGCTCTTTTATCAACAACAACTGCAGTACGTATATTGTAGTTTAAGTATTGCAACACAATATTAATAATACTATACCTAATGTAATAATAATTGCAGTGTATGAAATTCCGATGTTCTCGTTATTAACCCCTATTGCATATTTCCCGGCCGTTATTAGATTTCCAAAATAGTTGAGGCCCATTTTATTACACAATAGTAAAATAGTTTTCAATTATATGGGTTGTTTTATAATTCAAAATACGCACGCGCTCGTACCAATAAATTGGAATGTAATACCATATCGTACGTGTATATAATAGTCATAGTTTATTGGAAAACTTCTATTTATTAACTTTTGCTACAATGAGCGTGAGCGTGTGTGTAATGATAAGAATGTTTTGCAGCCGGCTTACTTTAAGTATCAAATTAACCCTCCACAGGGAAGGCTATAAATCCTAACGGAACAGACAAGGGTGGTCACGGGCGACCGATGTGATTTTATTCACTTTTATTATTACTAAAAAGATTATTAATTCTGTATTCATTTTTGATGGAAGTAGTTTATATATTTTTTTAATTTCTCTTAACAATAAATTCATTAATTCACAAGCAATACAATTTTATTAAATTTGTTTTAGGTTTTTGCGTATCTTCATAAAACTGTCCAATTACTTTAACCATAAGCAAATAAATAGTTTAAAAATACAGAATGAATAAATTTTTTAACTTGTTTACTTGTAATTTATTTATAATTTATTTATTTACAACCGAAAATATAATTTAAATGTTGAGTGATTAGTTGTACTTTTTGTGATTCAATTGTGTTGGATAAAAAGAATTAGGAATGTATAATTAAATTGTTTTCCAAAGAATTATTTTTATTTTTATTATTCTTATTAAATATTTCATATTGTATGGAATAAGTTCAATTTGTATATAGAACTATCTGCCTTTGTTAGTATTATTTACCGAGTTCGTTCTAATTTATAATTTATAAGTCATTTTAGATTTTATAGTTTGTAACATCATATTGTGTATGGCAATATACATACGAGTCAACTGCTTATAACGAATAAATAATCTAAAAATTATATAGAACTCATGCAGCGACAAAAGACTTTCTTGTTTATGGATTTCGTATGGATATGCATCTGAACCATATAATACAACTGAATGCTCGGCCTTATAAAAAAACAATTGTAACAATGTAGGAAATGGCTACGATAAATCTGCAGTTTGTAAGGGAAATCAAAATCGGTCATTGATTGTAATATGTTATTATTAACGACATTGAGCTAATATTATAATATGTTACTTGATACTTAAATACAGTATTATACTAAATTAAGATTTTAAAAAATGTGTGTGTATAGTTTCTTATTCTAAATCATTGAATGTTGAACCGCGGTAGTTCACGAAACTATACGAAGGTTAAAGTTTATAGTAATTTATAAGGCCGTGTGTACTATATCGTTTGTAGTTCCAAAACTAAGAGTTGCACAATTCACGAATTTAACAGTATTTATCGGAGTCCAGTTCGTATAAAACGGGGGAATAGCGAGTTCCGTGAATTTGTAAGTTGTATATAATATTATTGTATACTTATATTCACTTTATTTTTAGAGGAAAATGGTGTTTTCAACAGCAGAGATCAATAAAAGTTTTGCGGTTTAACTGCATGTTTTTAACCGTTTATCTTGAAGTATAGCTAGAATGGTTGTATTGTTTTAAAGTTGCACACATTTTTTTGTCGTTTTATATGTATCTAGTTTGATGCATTGTTAATTGTATAGTATACCATTATCGAATGATTTCAATCACGTGGTGTATGGTCATTATTTTTGGTTAGTACCATCACGCGTGGAAGCATACTTATTTTAACGAGTATATACGTATGTCGAGTATAGATTTGGATTCGGGTTGATTTAGGATTTTCTTTTCTTTTTCAGTTCAATTATATTTTTATTTATCACATGATTTACGATTGCATTGTTATATTTATTTTGTTGGAGGTAATGATAATCTTATAATATGTACCTATGATACTTTTTTGTTTTGTTTAATGTCATTACTTCTAGATAACTTCATAAGTTTTACGATGTAAATCAGTGATGTATAATTTTACCAGCACGTTCACCTACATTTTAGAGGTATTGTTTAAAGGGCGTCGTTATGTATTCTCGAGTTTGCTAGTTATTGTTGGATAAAATATTTAATATTAATCTATGTAATAACTTATAAAAGTCTTAAACGCATAACATTACCTACTCGGTAGTGCGCGAGGATTATTGCTCTGTTTTAAACATTTTCTCATTTCGTAGTGTTTTATGTGCTTGCGTAATATTATGAATAGTACGTTTATTTCAAAGAAATTCATCATCATAATAATAATACAATTATATAGTATTAAATATATTATTTGACAAAATATATTGATAAGTAAATAAATTGCTTAACGTTTATTTCAAATGATATAAACTGTAAAACAAATACAGCAAAGACAATACCGTGTGCTAATATTTATAAGAAATCAATAATCGTGATTCAGTTATAATGACAAAACGTTATAGCACAATTATCTTTTAACAAAACAAGAAATATCTTGAAAAAGCTTTGCTAGCGATGTTTGAACTGAGCTCTGTTCTAAACCTTTGTTTAAATGAACTAATTAATACTTACTTTAATGAGAATAATGATAGTACACGTGTTGTATTTACTCCGACTTGAATGATGCGAGACGATTGGCCAAGATTTAGTTGTTGTATCCTGTTCATACGTTTAGCTAAAATGCGTTCGATGTTTAAAAACTTGTGTCAGCTTGAAGTTATACGCGATGTGTTGGTGTTCCTTGAATTATTAGCGTTTCTTTTTTTAAATGCAATATTGCCCACAATTATAAACGGTTTTTCTAACAGTAATTTGGATAAAATAATTAACTAATTTTTTAATTTTTTTCATTAAACAAAGTCCGCGGCAGCTATGGCCATTGGACTATAAAATAATTTATTAAGTAGACATGAAATTATAGTATTGCAAGTATTGTATACTACATTTTACAATATTGGATGGGTAGAGCAGGTGCGTGATTTGTGTTGTTGCAGGATATGCTTATTCATACCTGAAATTTATCAAGATTGTGTTGTGGCCTGACTATAATTGTTCTGCCAAAGACAAAAATAAACTTTTTTAAAATTGGTCTTAAGTATCGGCAACTATGGCTATATGATATTATAATGTGTTATTAAAATATTTAAAAGAAATATAAAATTGTTTGGTTTGCATTAAATATTTTATGTGTGATTGAGGATTTCAATATTTGTTTTATATACACTATTTATATGTTTAGAAACCAGTAATTTTAGATTTCATGGGCTCCCACACGAGTTATCTCAGTGGGGCTCAGTATTTTGAAAAAATACAATGTTTTTAGGCACAATAGTGTGTATAAATATTTATATTTAAGTTAAGAAACTCTAAGATTTAAAATTACAAAAGTAATAATTTAAATATTAACTTAGTATTATTAGTTACACAATATTCATAATATATTAGATTATTACATGGAAAGTATAAAGTTTATAATTTTTGAGCTTAGCGATAATATTTTTTTTTTGTAATAACTATATATAGTACCTACAATATAGATTGGCCTGCTAAAAATGTTATTCTGCCTTCAAAGTTGTTAGCATAGTTTTCAAAAAGTTGAAATGGCGCCCTTGGGGAAGATTTCACCCATGATAAGTTATAATAATGTGGCCAATGGCATCGGGATGTGTTATAATTCGTTAAGTATAAATAGTTAGGATAAGATTTAGTATTTCATACAACGGACGATGAAGTATATGAACTACGAATATATTGTAATGTTGTCGCTGATATCAAATCTTATAATCGTCGATAGGATGGTGAAAACGGTTGTCGAAATGAAAAGTGCCTGGGGTGAACAAAATTTATAATTTTAATTTGCCGAAATCTTCAAACAATCGACGATGAAAGACTGTTTTCAAAGAACTCCGTGGAAATTCTGTTCTCCTCTACGGTCCATATCTGTGCACATTGTATCACAGTTTAAACTTGGTTAATTAATTATCGTACCAAATAAAAGAAAAAAACTAACAGTGACAAAAATATCAAATATATGTAAATATGTATAATATTGGATCTATTATTTATTACATTTTTACCATTTTTTAAATTATAAATGTTGATACTTTATAGTATTCATCACTAAAATGTTAGAATCACCATAGCCTCCATACCTTCCGAACGTTTTATTATGAACCTATTACTTTTAGTTCATTATAAGTAAAATAACTAACACTATATGTGGTCAAATTTTGGTTTTGATGGGTACTTATGTCAACATTTTCAGAAAAATAACTAACAATAAAAAAGAGAAGAGATGGGGAGGGTTCTCATTTAAAAAACAGAAATTTTTCTATCTCTACATGACACTCCTTAAGTAGTACAAACAAACCTCATGAATTTGAAACGATCGTATATTTGTCCGTTGATTTTTTAAAATGCTATTTCATCGTTGTTTAATGTATACTTTAATGTTTACATTAGTAACAAATATCACGTCTTACAACAGAATATATACCATGTGATAATCATAAATTTCAGTAATCGGTAGTCTGTGCATACTGGTATACTCTTTGACGTATATTTGTACAAACTTTTACGATGTGTAATATAGAAGTATGACTTATCGCATGAAATTAGTTCTACAGCAGTCGATAACCATTAAGAAAAAAGTTATTTTTAATTTTCAATCAAAAGAATTCGTATTAATAAACATCTGCTTTATTAATATATTTAACATTTTAAATACGTTTATTGTTGCTTCCGTAATGAACTATATAATTCACTTGTATTGTTCAATGGTAAATGTGATAATTCTGTATTAATCTTTACTCGAATTAAATTGTTGTGCTTTATCCGTAATTTGTATTTTCATAAGCTATTCATCTTTCATAAAGATAACCCGGTTTGGATTTGTATATTTTAACATATATTTCCTGAGTTACATGCTGTTCGACGAGGATAAAAATGTAGACAAGTGTTATAACACAGTATTCATAAAAAACTTTATTTTGCATACAAAGCTTATTTTAGTATATTATGCAGTCTATATATTTTGTAAAAATGTTTGAGTAAATCCTATTTTATCCTTTTATTTCTCATTTTTTTTTTTAGGGAAATAATAAAACGAATATTGAGCATTAAAAAAATGATAGCAATTTTTCATCTAATTTATTTTGGATTATTTAAAAATGATGGCTTTAATTTTTAACGTATATTTATAATAGTTTAAAATATATTTTCCTATATTAGTACCTAAAAGAATGTAAAAATATATTTTTAAGTATTCTATTGGGTTTATAATATGCTTCATTATATGTGTACTAAATTGTATTTATCAACCGTCTTGATGTGTAATAATTGAGAGGAAAATAATTCAACATATTTTAAATTAAGGGGATTTTTTTTAGGTACAAACATGTTTGTGTACATTTGAGAAAAAATAACTTTATGCATTGAGGGTTTTTTTGAGTGTACTTAGTTAAATAATTGTTTAAAGTATTTTAATGTAAGTGCGAAGTCTTTACATTTTGAATAATGTAATGTCGGTTTTTATCAAATATTATGCTCTCTTCCGGTGATGCTTTACTTGCATAAGAATATGTAACGAATGATGAAAAGGTAATTTTTGTAGTACTGTTGTAAATTGTGATAAAAAAAACTGTTTCTTTTTATCTTAGATGACGTTTCAACCAAATATTATTTTTAACACCTTAATACAATTATTACATTTATACCTACTTATCCTAAAATTATAATCATGTTTGGTTTTAGGGACATTGAGTGGTCGAATTTGCATGATAGAATATCGATCGATCATTTAAAATTAAAATTCTTCTTTGGGTATACTCCTGTCACAAATATTGATTTATCTATATGAATATACATTATATTGAAACAACTATTTACATTTATTACCTATGAATATGAAAAGCAATATTATATATTTAAGGTTAGGTTAAAATTGAAAAAAAGACACCGAAAGGACACCCGCAGGTCTCGATATTTATAATTCTGATAGATTCCAGATTATAGCTGTTTGGTTTATTGGCAGTTGTTAATATTAACCATTATTTATTATGAATTATGTTCAACGGATGTCGCGGTGTTACAGTTGGAAACTATAGTACGTAGTCATTTGGTTTGTATATGTTTTTGTAGGCTTAAAGCTAATAATGTCCATACAAACCGTCTTGTATGGAGATGAGATAGGGCGGTGGATATTTAATAATTGTTGGAAGTATTGTTAGCTCGGTTATTCTTAACCCCCGCGCGTAAAAAACTAATTTTTGCGATTAACGCCTTAGAAGAAAATAACACAACCAACACTCTAAGGAAAATTGGTGTGTTTTAGGGGCGCTCATTAACCACACCTGCCTATATCAATGAGTCATAATAAATAAATTATTATAACTTTTGTATTTCAATATATTCTATCACTTATGATGAGAATCAACTGAATTGGCATTAAATTAATTTTTCCAACCGATTTTATTAGTTTTCACTGTTTTTACTTCATTGCGCACGACAACTCGCTTTGGTTGCACGTATTTGTTTGATGATAGAGTGTCGTGGTAGAGTCAACGGTGTTGATGTAATGTCCTGTGTCTACAACAGTAATCTTCCGCCTGGAGACATACATTTTACTGGCAAATTAGTGGTAAGGATGCACCGTAATCATAGTTTAAACGCGGTCGTGGTAGTGATTAGAGCAGCAATACAATTCCGATCAAAGGTGGCTTGGGGTTAGTTGCAACTATTATAATATGCAACGTTATTTGATTTTAAAACTTTTTTTAAAGTTAATATTATATTAATAATTAGGCGTTCAAATTTAGTATCACAATGTTTTACTGTAGGTTATGAAATATCGGTAAAAATGAACCCACGACAGT
>PVMI01020174.1:0-10180 GCA_008528875.1 Aulacorthum solani
AGCAATTATTTATAGTGTTCTACCAATACTATTATTTTCAATAGGTATATAATGTAATTTTAACTTTTAACACTTAACCGATTTTAAGCTTTTTATACCATACTCAAATTTACACCAATTAGTACTATAGCCAGTATTTATTTAATTAGTTAATAACAATAATATTTATATATATTATAATATATGATATGATAAAATAATACATCACATTTTTAAATATTAAATTTAATATGTAATGCCTAACACACAATATCCTTGTGATACAACTGATAAATTTACAAAGTATAATTTTACTCCCACGACAAACATATTAATCCAGTTCCTGTTTAGTTACAACAGGAAGGAAAATAAAATAAGATAATAATATTCAATGGTCAAACATTTCATTTAGTCGTGAATTATACAAATTTAATTATTATTATTATGATACATTATATTACAAGTAAACATTTGTGTAAATTAAATAGTTTTTAAAAATAAATATAAAATGATTTGTAGCAAGTTTTATTTATTGTGGTATGTTATTGTGATGTGTGGTTTTTTGAAGGTAATTTCATTATGGGATTTCACTATCGTGTATCAGTTTTATTATTCTAATTTCTATAGGAAACTATAAAAATATTATTATGTTCATTTTAAAACTCAAGCACAAGTACACTTTTGTGGATATTCAATGTGAATTTATATAAAATAGTTTATTTAAATTTAAAATAATATTCAAATATAATTTTAAAATATTAGATGTTTTAGAATAGTACAATATAAATATCGATTATTATTTTAATACATTTATTTGATTTATTAACAAACATAGATTTTATAAATATATTTATTCTATTTAAATGATTCTTAATTAGGCAATCTAACTTAATTGTTCCTAAATAATATTATATCAGATATAAATGAATAATTGTTTGAATCATTCTAAATTTTGTAAAAATAGTTAATTGGTTATTTTATGCATGAATTTATTTTATTTTCAAGGTAAATAATGCAAAATGATTTGTTTAAAATAATTTCTAGAATTCTTTTAGATCAATGAGAAAATGGAGCAATTTGTTATAATTCAAATTATAGGTCATAATAATATTGTGATCTTTTATTCGGATTAATCTCAAACTGGTTATAAAATAACATAAACTCTTATGTTATACATTAACTTAAACCTTTTATTCTCTTTTTAGACTGCATTTTATATTAAAGATAATGAACATTTGTCTATTTTTTATTCTAATATTCTTGTTAAATTAATGATTTAGCATCATAACAATTATTAAGAATTTTTTTTTAAACTCACAATTTCTTGGAATGCATCATATCATTAGAATGTTCGCAAATATAAATATTTCATATTATAAAATAAACAAATCTCTAAAAATATAAATATTTATCATTGTTTTTAAATTAATTAATTTTTGTATATATTATAACTTTTATAATACGTATATTCATTCTTAATGATTGCAATTCTAGAACTTATATGATATTTTTATAGTGGTTATAATTTATAATTTTGTAACAGGTACAAAGTTCTGATATAAATTTAGAATGGGGAAAAGATTGTCCAAGAGCATGTAACTGTAAGAACACAAATTTTATTGACTTACCATTAGTTAAATGGATGTATAACGGATTACAAACTGACCTAGAACTACATACCTCAAATACACAAAATGAAGTAACAAGATACAATAGTTTAATACATACTTAAATAATTTCACAGATTACTTAAATCCAATGCTCTTAATTTAAGGTTATTGAAGAAAATGAAGAAGAACCAATAGCTTATCACAATACGCAGTTTTTAAAAACTGCTTTATGTATGTTTATGAATGTAACAAAACCAAAAGACTTTTTAAATTTTCTTCCATTAGACACAGAGGTAAGTACATACATAATGTTCAAAGAATTTTTGTATAAACAGATACATATAAGTGATACAAAGAGTTATTGAATTAATATTATTAACATTTTTATGCTGTATAAGTTAATTAAAAGAATATTTATTTAGTATAATTTTATCCTGTATAAGAATGAAAAAAAGCGGTTAAGTGGATAAGGCTCTGCTGCACATTAGGTATCAAGAGGTCACTGTAATGCTATTGCCTATTAGTTATTAAAATAACAGTAGATTAAATTAATTGTTGAAGAACAAAATTACAAAATTGATTTTGTAAAATAACTTCAGACGCAATATTGTGGATTAACGATCTTTTTTTTTAATTTCCACTAACAACAACTAATAAGAAACGTTGTATTACATTTTTAAGTTTTTGGTAGAGCAGAACATTTATTATTAATAATAAAACTACTAAAACTACTAAACTCAACATTATACTATGCCTATAAATAGCTACAAAATAATTGCAATATTTCGAAAATGTTAGAAACATTCAGAGAAAATTTCATGGATCTACAATTCGAGTAACACTAAAAAATAAAATCAATATTTTTCAAAAACTGGTTTTAAATAAGAATCTTAGTTTTTCCTTAATTTTTTGTTAGTTTTTCCTGACATTTTTGAAAATTATTGGGACCTACCAGAAAAGATACTTAGAAGTATTTTTACTGTTCAAAAACTTAATAATAGACACAAAAAATTAAAAATTAAAATTAAAACACTTGTCATTATACATAACCAATACACTCATCGCTAAACTCAGTATCTAAAGTTATTAATTTGGTATATTGTAATATGAAATAATAAATTGATCAAAATTCAATGAGAAGTGACGTACATTAACATTATTTAGAACTAATAACATTGAAATCTTATAAAATTATTGGTTTAATCTCAGATTTAATCTAATGATTAAATTTGAAACACATCAAAATAAATTATATCAACATAATAAAACGTATCTATGTATTTTTCAGGCATTAATTTTATTTCAAACAACTGATTCAGACAAGATTATAATAGAAGATGATATAAAGCTGCCAAAATTAATTTTATTCGAAATTCATGGCAATAATAATCCGTCAAAAATCTATATAACAGATAAAATATTCAAATATATGGATAACATAAAATATATAAATATTCAAAGTGTATCATTAGATAAATTAACTTTAGAAAGTAATGAACCAATTCCAATAATAGACACTTATGTCTATAAAAAAGAAAATTCATATGCATTTAATGAACTTTCACCAGTCTTACCTATGTATTTACATAAAGAACATAATAATATAAAAAACCGTTTAATATTTTTACAGCCTAAAGATATTGACATGGTTCCTTATGAAACCTATAAAAAAACTAAAAGAACAGCAAAATCAAATAGCCTATTTTTAATCAATAAAGATTTGTTGTTTTTAAGAATCACAAATTGTGGTCTAAAAGATATATCTTGGGATTTATTTAATGGATTGGATTCATTGGAGACCCTTATTCTAGACAACAATGCTATTGAATACATTCCAGATTTTTCTTTTTATGGTGCTAGTGTACTAAAGAGCTTATCTCTAGCTAATAATAAAATTAAACATTTGCAGACTACTGGTTTAGCTGGTCTTCTTGATTTGAACTATTTAAATTTGAAAAACAATGCTATAAATGTATTATCAGAAACGACATTCCCACCATTACCAAAATTAAAATTTGCAGATTTAAGTAATAATCCAATTGAAATAGTGCATCCACACACATTTGAAGTCCTAAATGCTACAATAGAGCTTGCATTGGGAACAAATAACACACAACTACATTTACATCAAAATGCATTTATTGGTTTAGATTCTTTAGAAAAATTGAATTTAATTGGTGTATATGTGACAAGTTTAGAAAGATCCTTTATGATTGGACTCCCTAGTCTTGTAGAACTTAAAATCGAAGGTTCTATAAAACACATAGCTTTTGATGCTTTTGTTGAAATACCAAACATCAAACGTCTCACAATCAGTAACTGTTCAATACAATCTGTGTCTATGGATTCATTTTATGGGATTTATAATTTAGAACATTTAGATTTGTCTTATAATCAACTCCAAGAATTACCTCCTGGATTATTTAATCAACAATTGTTTCTCAAGGAATTAATTTTAAATAACAATCAACTAATTGATTTACCAGATGATTTATTTAAAACAATATCAAATCTTAAATTAATTAGATTAGATATGAACTCACTACACTGTACATGCAGGATGAAATTGTGGGACGTTTCATTAATGACTAAAAGCGCAAAAGTAATAAATAAACATACTTGCAAGTGGAAACATTCAAAGAAAGGATATAGTTGTAAAATTAAAAGTACAACTTCATATACTTATAATAAAAAATTAGAACCAATATGTTCAAGTCCAACAAAATTTAAGGGAAAAACAGTTTCATATGCTTTACGAAAGTACATGAATTGCAACAGTGAATCATACAGCAAACTTAACATGAAAAAAAAGTATAAAGAATTAAAGCTTTTTAAACAAGTTAGTGAACAAGATACCAAACAAAATACTGTAACAGCAAAGACTTATTTTTCTGATTTTATTTTAAATAACACAACAAGCTCTAGATACAATACAATAACAGCACCAAATATAACAATGGAAATTATTGAATCAACACCTGAATCAATAAAAAATAACAAAGTAAATACTACTACAGAAAGAAGTATACTTTTGAACAATGGAACATATATAAGCAAGTTATCATTGAAAGAAGAAATTTCTAAAATGAAAAGAAAATATAAAGTAAAAAATTCAGATTCTTAAGTTGAAAACAAATTATGAAATTAATATTGAAATACTCACTATTCATTTAAAAAATAATATGCATTATAATATATTATTTAAATATCTGTAGACTTAATATTATTTTTAAAGAATATTAACAACAAACAATAAAAATTGTACCAATTTTAAATACATAGTAATTGTATGCTTAGTATTTTTAATGGTGTAATATAAAAGTATAATTGAAATTAATTACCTCTGAGTAATGTTGCGCATGTTCCTTTGTATAAGCTTCTTATTCCACCTTCAGAGTACAAGTTTTTAATAACACTGATTGGGCCATCATATTTTTGGTTACCCAATTCCTGTACTTGTAAAATACATTTTATGCGTTCTCCAGGTACCATTATGATTGCTGTAAAAATACCAGAAAATGCTCCAGCACAAAATAGTCGTGAGGGAGTTAAATTTTCTTTTTTATCTCCAGTGGATGAAAACATTTTTTTCCCCAGTCCAAATCCTAAGAAACTTATAGCAAATATTGGAGCTACACCAGTAATTGGAGCTGCCATACCTAAAAAATAAATATGTTAAAAATAAATTTAAGCTAATTAAACCAAGAATATGCAAGTAAAAATAATTGAACATCTTTTTGAACTCTTTGAACCGATAAAATATCATACATTTACATTTAAACAACTATTTATGAATAGTTACTGTAAATCAAAAAAATATTCTGTAAGCTTTTTTATAGGTATGTGTATAAAAAAATCTAAATAATACTTTATTTAAATAAACATTTTTTAGTAAGTATAATGTTTATTTTAAAGTCAAGAATTTGTGAAATTGTATTTAACATTTAAATTTACACCTAATTAATACTCGTTATTTTTTAGCACTGATTGCCATAACCATTAGAATACACAAATGTAAAAATAATAATTGTGTTGTATGAAATGTACAAAGAGTGATATCGCAAAAAGTACAGTAATAATTATAAAAACAAATAATATTTTACAAGTAATCGAAACATATGGAGTAACACAAGACAGAACAAAAAATGTTACCAATTTAATTACATTATAAATTGATAACTTATAACTAAGTGTTTTACAAATAATAAAAATAATACAAAATTAGAACTTAGAACTGTTTAACTTGCTTGTTGGATCAAAAAAGGAATCAATATTCTTTACAGTATAACCATTTACTACAATTCTTTTTTAAGGGGACATAATGACCAGTGGCGGCTTGTCAGGGGAGCCTTTGAGACGGTGACTACCCATAAAAAAGTAGTACCTAATGCAATATAAAAAAGTTTGAAGAAAATTCAAAATTATTTTATAATTTAATATTGTTATCCATTTTGAAAATAATGAATATGGTTTTGATATTAATATTGATAATATAATATTTTGTATTCTATTTTTACATTATTAATGAGAAGACTGGTGTCATTATTAATAATAACACGGGCAAAAAATATTAATAACGATGACGGTCGCTAGTTCAGGAATCTACCGTTCGAGAGACTCAATTTATTGTGTGTGCAAATTGCAAATGCTAGACAAGGCGGAAGGGGTAGATAGTATAAAATGTTTATTTATTATTCAGTACATTGAGACTAGACTCATTCAAAGTTTCTGCCGTTAGCATCGCTGTTGTTAAATTTTTCTGTGAACTCGAAAACATCCAGCGTGTCGTGCGTCTGTATTAGACCATTTAATTTAGCTATTTGACGTAGTATCGCCGCGTCACTCTGTGTAGTAATATTTTTTTACTTAAAAATGATTATAAAATTGGAATATAAAATAATATAAATTATCTATTCTTATAATTAAAAAGCCATTACAATATTATAATAAATAAAAAAAGTTTTTTTTGTCATATTTGTATTAAATTTTCAGTCTCCCCAATGAATTTACTTGCAAGCCGCTGATAATGACTATAATTATATATTTGTGGTTGTACAAAAAATGTGTTTTTAGTGAGGGAGTATGATGAGGAATACTAAATGAAATTTCGGCTAATAAATCAGGACAATCAATTAGTAATCTATATAAGAAAAAAATATTATTAACTGCTTATCTTTGAGAGATTGGAGGTTTAGTTCTTTAGCTAATGTATTAGACGAAGTGACAATCTATACATTTTATTTAAAGAAATAATATGAGACCCCTTTTCAAAATAAAGTACATCATTTTGTAATTTCTTACAATCAATATAAAATTAGTATTTAAATACATTTTTAAATTATCCGCAAATAAAAGACATTTACAATGGATAAATATATTGCAGAGATCATTAATAAACATTTTAAATAAAATGGGATAAAAATCAATTATTCACAATTAAATTAAACAGTAATTTTGGTTCGAACGATAAACTTCTATATCATTGTCTTTAATAGTATATTTTGTTACTAAAACTTAAACAATTTTATGTTCTACATTTACTAGATGAAATGTGTAGTATTCTTACCTTTATATAAACCAAAAAAACCTTCTCTCTTAATAGTTTTAACAGCACAATCCCATGCACCATTGTATATAGGTATTTTACCTGACTGAGCTGGTGGCATTGTTTGTAATCTAACCTAAAGGTAGATAATAAAAGAATCAGAAAGATAGTAAACTTCATAATTTAATATATATTATATATTTTGCTTAACATAAATAGTATGCACTATACATGTAATTTTGTATAAGAAGATAGCACACAACAACAAAATTAAATTTCATAGTTGAAAGTTCCTTGTATCTAAACAGTGAATGGTATAACTAAAAGTTATAGGTCACAGGTAAAAAAATAACAATTCTTAAAATACAATTTTGTGTAGTAGACATTAGGCAAAGCATAGCTCAGTTTAATCATTATTTATAATTTTATAAGAAATTTAAAAAGTACAAATACATTTTACTTTTTAATCAATATATAACTTATACAGATATTTATGTAAGCTATTTTTACACTTTTTGTTTAAATTATTTTAACAATTAGTATACATAAAAGAATACATCACTCAATAAACTAATAGTCAATGCCCAATAGGAGTGTATACTTGTTGTATGAGAGAATGTTTTGAAAAAAGAATTCTGGCAACACTATTATTATGTTTAAGATACATAAATAAAATATTTTTTTTAATAATATTTATATTTGAATAAGTATAATTTTATAAGTCTTCTACTTCATAGAGAATTATAAGACAATTTAAAATGTATCAGTTAGCGGTAAATTCATAGAAACTTATCAAATCTTAATTATCAATGAAAAATTAAATTATCCATAAAAATAATAATATTAATAGTAGTTGCTAACAAATGATTAGCTCATCAAATTCAAATCAATAAGAAAGTAAACGATAAAAGGTGTTGATTAATTTGTGTTTAAATAATTATTATCAAAATTTTTTTTCCAACTTACTCAAACAGAGACCCAAATAGATAAAAAAAAAAGATGATAATGACAAAGCCTTTTCTTTTGCTATTAAGTAATGTTATCATGTGCATAATTAATTGTATATATGTTGAATAATAGGTATACATATACCTATAGAATATTGAGGTATACTTTTTATAAATTAAGAGCTGTGGAACTAAATTATCAGAGTTACCAGCCAAGTACAGAGGCCTAAAAATACCATTTATCTTTAATTCAGGTAAACACATCTCTATGAATGTACGAAAACCTAACATATTATAAAATAGGTACTTTAGCATATAAAACAGCATCTAATTTAGTGGTAAGCCTCATGAAGCACTTGTTAACCTAAAACATTCTAATTCATAATAGTTTAATAACAGAATGGATTGTTGTTAACATACTTTAATAGTGTCTAATGGATGACCCACTAACACTGTGCACACACCGCCGAAACCACCAGCTAGAAAATACTTGAAGGGGTTAGTATTCCCGTCAGCGGACATATTGAAGGCTAATAATAGTAGAGCAGTCGTGATTAAATATAAAGAAAAGGTGTAAAAAATATTTTTGGTTAAACTAAAAAATATCTATACTATTAAGTAAATTATTTAAATTTGAATATTTTGAAACAGGTTGTATCTTCTATTATCTATGGGTTGTATTGACGATTACAGTTATCAAGTTTTGAAATTATCAACTATGTCGTTATCACTTGGCTTGTTTTCGCGGAGGTAAAGAAAGAAAACGATTTACAGACTGTTTTCTGATATCACAAAATAATATGCATTGATAATAGAAGAATCTTTGACAATATGTCTTGAACACGAATATTGGATAAACAAAGTATGTACATATAATTCATAAATTCTTTAAACTACATAGTACATTGTGACCACGGCTATAGGTACTATTGGTATAGCCATGATCGTTTTTAGTGTTTCGTGACTTGAGGTTTCAACAATACGAATTACAATGCTGATCCGGGATAATATGAAGTTTGTCCATCTCCAGAACAAAAATATATTACCCATTATTAATGTTTAAAAAATCTCGCTTTTTGCTCATTAGCTCTTCGTGGACTTGTATTTATTTAAATTAAGTATCGATGATTAATTTGAGTGAATGAATAAAAAGAATAAAAAGTGTCATTTTTATGTTCCTATTATACTGAATTTCAGGTATAACTTTGGACTAGGTAATTATTGATACCAAAATAACTAATCTACAAATAAATGCATTACCTACCACAACACTTATAGTTAATGGCAAATCTTATACTTTAAACTATGTAATTTGTCACTGTTATCTAAAAAAAAAGCCCCAAATAAAATCCTCATGACATGAAGTTGTTAAACCAAAAAAAGCCACTTAAAATATCAAAATAAATCGGTAATGTACATAAATAACAATGCAACTATACATTCTGATAGCTGCTTGCGTGGTTCCAAAGATGTTCGCATTAAAGTAGTGGGAAAAAAAAACTATAATTTTATAAAACTTATGATATCTCAACAAATACATTCCGTCAATTCCGTATAAAAAAAGGCTAAGTAAGAAAACCATAAAAATTATTGCTTTAAAATGTGTGATATAAGGTGGAATCTAAATAAATGGACAAATGATTTAATGTGTATTATATATACAATAGTAGAACATTTTCTTTGAAAATGCTATTTGTTGTATTATACTTAATTATCCATTTTAAAATCAACCGCCTTCATATCCATAACCATTTAGATAGATCATAGACTTATTAACTAATGGACTGCACATTCGACACCCCCCAATCATGACTTAGTGTTTCATTAATAATTGAGAGAGACAGCAATATATAAATTTGGAAAACATAGAATAATAAATTTAAATAATTCATATTTGATGATGAATTATGATAACATTGTAAAATCATTATAAACAAGTAAACAACTTAAATTTTTTAATTTATTCGTAATTTAAACTCATTAGTCAATAGTCATGCTTGTAAAATATTTTAAAAAAATGTTTGATCTCTAAGCTCTAGGTTTTAAAATAAAATAAATTAAAATATTAATATTAAAGCATAATTAAAGTATATAGTATT
>PVMI01020183.1:0-21544 GCA_008528875.1 Aulacorthum solani
GAAAACCATCTTCGAAATTGAAGACTGAACTATTGAAGTAGGTACCTACCCATAAGTTTATGTTTCAAAATGTGACGAGAGACACACACCAAAAAAATAACACACAATATTATAAAACCTATACACCTACCTTTACCTACATGTTTATAGGTCCGCTCCGCTCAGAATCTAAAAGTTATAGATTTGCTTTACTCGTCATTAGTCGTTCTTATATCTCTATAACCTGTAGGTTCTATTTCATCAGTGATTAAATTAAAAAAAATATCGTTTATACGTTTTTGGGCGTTTAAACGCTACACAAATTAAGGTTTAACGTTATTGGATTTTTTTAAATTTAACGTTATCAATTTTTTAAACGTTATTTTAATTTTTCCTTTTTTGTTTAACGTTATAATTTAAAAATAAACAGGGAAATAAAATCGTTTTTACTTTTTTCAATAAATTCTAATATTTTTGTCTGTAGCATAATTTATTATCCACACTGTTGTGTAAGGATTGGGAAATTAGTAGAATATTTGTTGGCCAAATTAGATTGTTTTTAATCGTCCCAGAGTTCTTACCAAATGCTTTAAATGCAAAAAATATGCGCTTACGTTTTTTGAATAACGTTATTTCCAATTTTATCATGTTTACCTATTGTTTATTGTTAATCTTTAATATTGTGTTTAACGATGTATTGTATAGAATTGTAATCAATTATTTTCGTTTTTCGTTTATATATTTTTTATTTATTTCTGTTATAACGTTACATATACCTAGGTAGGTAAGTATATAACTTTTTGAAGTCCTGCAGGCGACTTAGTAATACATTTTACCTACATACACTTAAAAACAGTGTTTTTGCTTATATTAAAAAATATTTTAGAATACCTAAACAATGCAACTGAGGTAGAATAGTAATTATTATATTACTTATCATGGTTATCGCCTCAGTTGTGATACTACAAAAAAAGGAACCCATAAAAAGAAGTAAAACTTCTTATTACTATACGCATGTCTACGAATACCTATACAGCTATGTTTATCTTAATACGAAATATTTGGAGTCAACGTTTGAACCCTAAAATGTATTCACGAGGGAAATCAAACCTATCAAATTCTAGGAAGAATGCCGATTTGGTAGTTAGGTATTACTTAGTATTTTGTTTGACGTATACATATTACACCTCTATGAAATATCATTAAATAATTTAAATTCCTCCTTGTATTTGTCGGATGATTTAATGATTACAAATGTATAATTAGTGGAGATATTAGGCGTTATTTCTCATCAACTGTTTTAAATATGAATCAAAATTATATAATATTATAGACTGAACATGCCACATGGATATAAATCAATATTATATAGCAATGCTACTCCAACTTTGTTTTGATGATATATTATTGTGTCATAGAAAGTTTTTTAACTGTCAGAATTGTACTAATAGCAGTAAGCGTACTGCCTTCACACACAATTGCTGTAATTGGTATACGCTGTGAAACTATATTGATAACTTGAAGAAAACTTTGCATGTCACTTCAAGATTTTAGTATGGACATATTTATAGACATATTCTCAATTCTAAGCGAAGCAAGAACTTTCTTTCAAAATCAGCCAACCACTAAAATACCACTCATTAACTTACAAACTAACAAAATATATTCAACTTGAGAAGGCGTCTGGATGCAGCAGATCACAAACAAAGGGGTGACGAAATTAAAGCTTAAATGTGTAGTCAGATGGGAGGGAAAAATCAAAGAAGTAACTACGAACGAGTGGACCAAAACCTGTGGTCCATGATCTAGGTTCTAAACTCTAGATTCTTGAGGAATAGTTTGGAAAACACATCTCATCCAACTTATGACGGACCACAGCTGATTTAGCAAGTTTATTTTGCTCTGAATAGAAAAAGGCCATCATGGAAAAACGAAAATCGATTATGCAGAACATAATGGGGGGGGGGGCTAAAGAGATGCCCAAAAATAATCCAGTAGCAAGGCTTAACAGCAACCAGGCGCAACCTGTTTATTCTGATGCTGGAAAGTACCTATAATGTATTCATATAAATATATAATTCCAATGTGAAGACTATAATAATTAAAAACAATTAGGTATAGGTACCTCTATAAGGTCTCGTATATACCTAGGATCCGATGTCAAAGACAAAACGATAATCACCTGCAAGTTTATAGTAATGGTCATTGTTGTAATTACATCATAGCAGTGGTGGTTTTGAGGGTAAGGCAAATAAGGCTCCATCACACTTGTAATTTTCAGGCGAATAAAAAATATATATGTTTACCTACTTTATATTGGCACCCATTTGATACTATTTTGAATTTTAATCGTATGATTTAAATATAAATTTTAAATGTAGGTATGTATATATATATATATATATATATTTTTTAGACATTAAATGTTTTAGAGTTTGAGTCCAATGAACAAAAGTTTTGAGCATTACATTTTTTTTGTACAGAACTTGCACTAACGCGAAAATGGCCGCTCGTCGCTGTAACGTAACTTATAAACTATTATAGCCGTTTGTTGCGCCCGGCTCTGCCACCTCTAGAGCGCTAGAGCACCATAGTTGTCATAATTTATGTATTCCACATAATATTATAAGTTGTTAGTGGTCAAAGGTTTAAGGTACCTACTGTTTTTAACAGACCTCAAAATGAATGAAAGTTTTTTATATAAAACGAGTTTGTAAATGTTTGATAAAAAAAAAATAATCAACTAAAATGAGTATTATGTCAATATTCAACAAATCAGTTTCATGTATAGGTAGATTGCACTGATGTAGCCTGTAAGTGGTACTGTAGTAGTACTTATATTTAAAAAAAATTTAGTGCTTTTTGCAAAATTTAGAACAATTTTAATTTTAATATTGGTATAGGTACTCAATGACGATTTATCAATAGAGTTTAATAGTTTAATAGTTTTTACTTTTTAGTGAATGCATATTGGTAAGTTATTGATTTACGTTTTGCACTCCTGTCGGATTTTGTTTGTTGTAAGTTTGAAAAACTCATCAACAATAGTAATAATGAAACTTTTAATGTAGGTATATTAATTTAAGACAATGCGCTGCAGTTGGATGTATAGTTGTTGTTATTGAAATAGGTAGGTGCCTATAATTAATTTTAGGTGGGTAGATATATCTACAACGGCAAACAGTAATCTCACAAAGGTATAAAAGCGGTTGTGTGTTCAAAACAAAAACGGGTAGAGATTGTAATCTGCACCAAAATTCAGAAATTCAAACAAAATTAATATTCTATATAGGTAGGTACATAATATTATTTACCTACTGGGCGAATTATGTATTATTATTTATTATTATTATTATATATTTCATCGAATCACTATTATACGGTTATAACTTAATAAGATATATACACAACCCGATACACCCACAAATTCACATTATTAAAGATTGTCTTTTATTTATATTGAAGAATTGTTGATGTTCTAAGCGCTTCGAATACTTCTCATACGCATCAATGAAAAACAAGTCATTCGTAAAACACGTACTGTGCAGTGTTTTTTTGTACTCATATATTCGTTGATACTTTTAAAGGATAAACTATACGGTGGACGTAAACTCGTATACGAAATCGTTTCAAACGTTGGTAAATATTATATTGTGGTTTTAGGCTAAGCCTCTGAAAAAATCGTCTTTTCAGTTTTCACAATTCCACCTCATTTATAGAAGAAGAAAAATCTAAGTTTATATGACAACATTATCATAACAACATACAAATCTAATAAACGAATGATCGATTGTTTGTGTTGTAGGTAATATTTTAAATTTTAATGACTTATTGTATCCACATCGAAGTAGTTGTGCCTAATTTCATCTAAATATTGATATACCGGGTGATTTCATTAAACGTAAGGCACATATGATTCGAAAAGTATTGTTTTTGAAAATATTTTTATGCATGGTTCTAAGTCGTTCTAAAACAACGTTTTTATAAAAAAAATGTATTTTTAAGTATTTTTTATCTTTATAAGTTTTTTAACTTTTTAACTTTTTTAAACTAAAATATACCGTTTTAATTATTCAGAATATTTTTCTGAATTTTCGATACATAAAAAATCGTTTTTAGGATGAGTAGCTTATGACTTATAAATATTCAAAGTTTAAACGAGTGGAGTAGTGGTCCTAAATTTCGAGCGGTAAACTGGTAACTGAGTACCACTACACTCACTTCATAAATAATTTCAAATACTTAAAACTCATACACCACTTGTCCTAAATTCGATTTTCATGTATCGAAATACTTAAAAAAAAATATTTTGCTTTAGAATATGAAATTAAAACTGCATGCGTTGTAGACGTGTTGTTCAAAATATTAAAATCCTCAAAAAGTGTTATGGATACAAATTCGAAGATTAAATTTTTAATCATACTAGAAACCATTTATAAAAAATCGTCCACGGACATTTTGACTATTTGAAATAATGAGTGTCCAACGATAAAAGAATCACCCGGTATGTTTTATATCATCGTCTTCAGTGGAGGTAATTTGTTAACGAGTTGTATAGAATGTAGTATGATTCATTCAGTTTATAAGGTAATATTTTATTCACTGTGTATAGGTAACATTAGTGTAAGCCATTCATTTGACTATTCAAATGTTCCTGGAATTACAATTTCATAAAGCGGTGTTATGGTGAATTCATAATTGCTGTTTATACGGTATTATGACGTTTTACAGGGATGGTCTTCTGTTTCTCTGCGGGTACCCATCCTGTATATTGTATATAATATAGTTGTTTTAGGATCCGCACCCGAATTCAATTACAGT
Source organism: Aulacorthum solani (assembly GCA_008528875.1). Classification (NCBI taxonomy): domain Eukaryota; kingdom Metazoa; phylum Arthropoda; class Insecta; order Hemiptera; family Aphididae; genus Aulacorthum; species Aulacorthum solani. Next base: position 4,801 of record PVMI01020183.1, read on the forward strand.
TGTAAATCAACATTTTTCTTGGCTGCAGGCGTTTATATATTTACCATGAGAATATTTTAGAAACACATACATATGTATTATACATAAATACTGTTTTGATGTAGGTATATGTAATTGTAAATATTTAGGTAATACCGACGTTTTAGACTCCGAGGGGGATCGAGAGAGTCTACAGAGCTATTCCAATTTATTGATGCTCTCGGTAGTGTAATAATGATGTGATTTATTTTTATTTTTGTATTTTTTTTGGTAAAAAACCTTTATGGGGCTGTAAAAATGCCCTGAAAGTTTCATGTTTTTTCTGTTCAATAGTGTCCATATACGCATACACACACACACACACACACACACACACACACACACACATATATATATATATGCATATACACGTACATTGGAAATAGAAAACAGATTGTACGTAAAACAGGCTTTTTTATTTTACCAGTAGTTTTAAAACCCGGACCACAGTTGAAAAATTGCTAAACAAAAAATGTTCAATTTATTGCACATTTGTTTTGAACAAAATCGATTACTTTGTAACTTAACAAATGATACTCAATAGAGACGGACATTTTCGCTAGTATTTATTTTGGTTTTTTGTAGTGTAATGTTTTTAAGCGTCAGTTCACCTGTCCGTGTAAGCAAACAGTTTTAGAAATATGTAGGTAGTTTTTTTTTAGAAAAATGTGAATGTTAATTGAACATCATGGACTATTTTATTTATTTAAACGTGCTTGAATGTTTGATATGTGTAGATTAATTAGACAAAGCATTTATATATTTTTTTACTGCCTACATAATTGCAAATTTGTTTCGTAATATAAACTAATTTAACTGGACAAATAATGTTAAATCATGTAAATAATGGACAAATTTCAATGATTAATAATTCAAAATATAATCTATTCATTGAAAATTGTAGTACAAACGTGTAATCGAATTGAAACATAGTTACTTGTTTTATGCGTTAAGCACGTACGATTATTGAATGATTTAATTAATTAAATATTTTTAAAAATAGAGTTTTTAAACTTTTTGTATAATATAAGAACGCGAGAGAAGTTCTTGAAAATATACGATAGCAATTCAACACTAAGGTTATATTTATTTTGAAAAACTTTAGCTTGTTCGTAAATATGTCTAAATGATTTTAATCACATTAAGTTTATTTGAAACTCAACAGTTAATATAGTAACTATTAACTATATTCATAAATATAACATTGATTTGTCTATGGATAGCGGTTACTTAGGTGTAACCACATTGGATAATTTACTGCTAACTCGATTCATTTAAATAAAGTGTCGTATAAAATATTCTTTTATATTTACCATTTCATCAAAGGAATTAAATTTGAAAAAAAAATAGCTTGTTACACTCGGCTAAGGGTACAACAACTAGAAAAGTGAATTCTTTCTCCTCATCAAGTTGTAGATGATAAAATAATTTTCATCGTTGGAATTCGTGTAAGTATGTTTTCAAGTTGGGGTGGTATTTGGGGGAAGATCCAAGTAACATAGAGGGTGCGTGTAGGTGTATGATGAACACCCGACGGCAAGCCCTTCAGTATCATTTCCCTCTCAGTCCCGTTTGTGTGAAGGTGAGCGTTGACCGCTTTAACTCGTCCAAAAATATAATTTATCGTTTTTTTTTGTTGTTGTTTTAAATCAGCATTAATCGAGGTGGTTAGGTTTTTATTTTCTAACAATGTAAACATTTACTTTATGACACAAAGTGTAAAATAATTTTTTCCATTTCTTTAAATCTCTAGACAATTTCCTGACAATTATTGTTGAGTTTTAAAAATTGCCCGCCAAATTTACCACGTGAAAACATGGATGATCTTGTAAGTATATTTGTGTATTGTCCATTATTATTATTTATTATATTTAGTTTATAAAACACATTGTTCACATTGTTGTCGTTTGATTATTATTTTTTACTAAACTTTTTAACCATAAGTTGAACTCAAATTTTAATATTTGGTATTTAAAATTAATTCGTATCATCAAAGAGTTAGGAAAGTCAAATCTTATTATTAAATAAAATAATTAGTATAAATTTGAAGATATGAAATTAAGGGGTGTGTTGAATACTGAGTAAAATTCATAAAATATATTGATTGAAACTTCATCAATACAGCGTATACTCAANNAAGATAATGCTTGGAATTCTTCTTCTTAGATAACGTAAATGTAATATGAAATTTATTAAATACAAATACTGTACCCAAAAGTACCCAAATTAAATTAAAATGTATTAAAATTATAAAATCTTAACAATTTTAATTTCAAATTTTGACGTTTCCAACTTTCCAAGAAATACCCAATCAGATTAGTTTAATTTAATTTGTATACAAAATATATTAACCATTAAACTTAAAACAGATATCAATTTTTATTGGTCGGTAATAATTTATTTTTCCTTAAAATATTACAATTGTACATATAGTTAGATTATATACTTATTACTTATCCATAATAAATCCCGGTATATTTAGGTTGCACATATGTGATTTTATCAACTATTATTTTAAAATACTATATATATTATTTAGTTTAAATTTTAAAGACTAAAATCAAATAAATAATATTGTAATAGAACATCTTGTCTTGTAAATTCTTAAAATATATTAGATATTTTTAAAAAGTTTTAGTTGGATACTTATTTTTTATGATTTGTTGTACGTTTTGAAGATAAAGTATACAACACTAAATATTTATAATAATTATTATTTAAACATCAATGATGTCGACAAATATAATTATTACAGTTTCAGTATTTATTTTTATAAAATTTTAACGCCCAGGCTTATTATGCGCAGTTATATCGCACATTTCCACAAGACAATTAAATTTGATACATAACTTTTTATAACAGTATATCAAACATTACGTACCTACCAAGTTATTTTTAAACTCTGAATTGTTCATCATTGCTTTTGATAATTACCTAAATTCAAATGAGGTTCCAAACCATTTGATTGAATCCATAATAGGTATAAGACGCAACATACAAAAAAAGAAGATTTAAACGTTAAAAAATTATAACATTTTTTCGAGGACCCATGTTCAAATAAAAAGAACATCGTTTACCATTGTCCTCATTTATATGTTAATACAACCGTTAATACCTATGCATTAGGCTAAGTTAATTCGGGCATTAGGCTAATGTCCGTTTAATATTTAATACGATTGATGAAATCGAATTAATTCTGATGCGCATTAACGGTTGTAAATAAACATTGAAAAAGTGCTAAAGTTGTTAAAAAAATATGAAATAAATTCCCGATCTTCATTTTGTTCGAAATCTGAAATTGTTTTAACTTTTAGCCTAAAGCTTTTAAAGGTTTCATTACTATGCATAGGATTATAATGCAAAGTGTACCTATGAAAAGTGGACTTAAATGAACTGACTGCTGACTGGATTATGGCACATTTTACATTTTATTTATCGTGTTGAAGAATGATGTTTACTAATAGCGTTTTTGTGTACCTATATAGGTACTATATATACATATTATTAATATAAGTTCATGTATCAATATCATATTGTATAGGTAGTGGCGCATTCGATGTAGAGGACCGTTCTTTTTAATGGCAGCGCATTTTTCGAATAAATCAGTTTTAGGTGATTTTGCGTTTTAATGAGCGTTATTAATGGATATAAGACGAAAAAAAGAGAGGAAGACTGAGTAGGTATAGCATATCAATGTGTTTACCTGCAGTGGGAATACAGAATCCTAATTACAACCGGCGCCTAAATAACGTAGGAATGATGTCACTAATTTTTTAAAAAAAATATTAATTTATCATATACACGCGCAGGTGGTTGTACGTATTCATGCGCAAAAAAATATTAAAATGTAAGAATGATATGTTTGTCATTTATGTAACAGTGTTACCGCTTAGATATGTTTGTTCAATTTATTGTAATATTATTCATAGCGGGAGAATAAAAATGAATAAGATAGGTATTATGTAGTTTAGGTTGACAATTTAATAATTTATAATATGGAAATTTAACTTCTATTAGAAAAACTCTCAAGGAAAAGACACGTATAAAATACAATATAATTGTTTACGTATTACAGTTTATAAAGGTATGTTAACATAACATTTATATGGTTTTAAAATGAATTGGAAATCCTGTACTGTTATACAATAATATCCTTTATAGAAACAGAATAAATATATTTTATGATATTGATATTTAAAAATATGAATAAGACAATATTTTTTTTCTAAGTAAAAGAGAATACATTTATAATAATTTATTTTCAATAATGATTATTGATTATAACAAACATAGCGAGACATCAAATTAGCTGTAAATTTTAATGTTAAGGACAAAAGTAATTATTAGTTAAAAAAAAAAAAAATTGATATTAATGTTTGGAGAATAAGATTTATTGCAACATTTTTATTATACATTAACATTATTTATAATATTAACATAAGTAACAGTAGGATTAAATAAATTATGAATGGCTTTGTTCTTTAAGTTTGTAATACTTAAAATTAACAGTAAGTTGATTAGAACTGTTTGAATATGTTTCATTTTTGACTTAAAAAAGTAACAGTAGATATACATATATTAAGCTCTTTTTAATATATTGACTATTTTAGAACCGATACTGAAGAAATGATAGACTATAATGACATTGAGTACGGTAGTACCTACTATTTTATGTACTCCTTCTAGCCTCGTTCGGGATTCAGTTTTTTTTCCTTGGATAGTAGCGTGCGCTTTTATTTTTTCTCTTACAATGTATTATATTAAAACGCTACCCAGTATGGGTAGTATTACAGTCATCTATCAATTCGTTCGTCGTTAAAGAAATTGCGAAATATATATGTTGTAACGATTTGATTTTTACGTTCAGAATTAAATGATAACAATCTATATTTTACGGAATACAATTTCAATTTTGATTTTAAAAATCATAATTTTATAATACATAGGTTTAGGTTTATATTAACAAATAAAATAAATGTTCAATACAAGGTATTATACTATAATATCTTGTATACTATATAATAATTATAGGTAGATCTTAAAAATATTAAATACATATAATGGCTGTATTTAAATCGATGGGCAAATAAAGCTTACCCAAAATACAATCGAAGATCTTTGTTCTCTTATTTTTATATTTTCAATGGAAACAGGAAGCTTTATATACTATATTTTATTGGTTTGAATGTTTAACAATGATACATATTATACTTTATAATTTTTTTTTCGTATTTTATTCAGGATCGCTAGCAACGGTTATGTAGAATGAATATCCTAAAAGTCATATAAATCTTTCTCTAGCGATTGAAAATTAGACACATAATATGGTAATTTAGAAATGTAGTTTTAAAAGTTTCTGAGTGAAAAAAAAAATCTTAAAGTTAAAAAAAAAGGAGTGGGACGAAAACTATTTTTACTATTTTGTAGTCATACAGAATATGTAATTATAGTTATTACTAATTAATAGTTAAAATTTGATTTTAAAAATATTGATATTAAGTTCTTAATAATATTAAAATGAACAAAACGGCTTATAAAAGTAGTTGTTTATTTAATTTAAAATATTTAAATGTTAATTTGGAAATAGGTACTTGTTATACAATAAAATTGGTACGTTGATAAAACGTCAAATGTTCAACCATCAAACTTTAGCGTAGTTATAGTTTTGTAACCCATTTTTCCACGTTAACAGTTAATAAATGATGTCCCAGGTGAATTAACTAATTTGAAGTGACAGGAAAATGGAAAATCCATTACCTTATTACTTTATGTATAGAAGTAGGTACTATTCAATTCCCACGAGACATTTATTTCCCAATAATAATGTTTATGACGAGTTAACAGTTCCAAGTTGTAATATTTTATTTATTTGTTCAGTTGTATACTATTAATGGGTTTAAATTAATAATAGTCTCTTTGCTTATATAAGAAAGCACTCCAGACACAACTTACTTCCTTGCAGCGAGTATCAAAAATACATCTCAATTGTGCTCTATATATTTTATCTTTATTTAAAATAAAAAACAAGAAAATTAGATTCTTTTTAGGAGATAAGCTCAGCTATACTTAGAATCGTTTTTTCAAATAGAATGATTTATTATTACTTTCAAGTTTACAGACATCCACCCCCATTCAGTAGTATAACTCCTGTATTCTTCCCTTTCTTTTTTTTTTTTTTTTAGGTATTGCATCTTTTACTCCTCGATTTTATATGTTCTATACTTCATTGGTTGTCACGCTTTATAAATGTATACACCTATATATATTATATTGATCTTATAGTGGTGTCACAATATTAATTCCGCCCTTAAGCCAATCCAAAAACAATGGTCTGTGTACTCTGTATATACAGGTTTATAGAGTCTAAACCTACACTTGTAAATACAATATGTGTTTTAAGCGCAGACTTTGGTTATAAAATAATTTTGTAGCTGTGAATTTTGCGCCGACAAAAATAAAACATTAACAATTTGTTCGATGCCCAATTATATATTTGCTAGCCGTGAGCTGTCTGCGTAGGGATTACACGACATATTTGATTTGATAAATTATATATTTTCTCTAGTAGATTAACGCAAAAATGTTCGTTTATAATCACTTATATAAAGTGAGGGTGGTTTTAATTTTTAATATCCATATATATATATTTTTTACTATAGCTTTCCGGCTACATACTATTGTTTTTAATGTTACGAACACAGACATAGGTTATGACATATAAAAATTAATACACTTCAAATTGAATGAACATAATGTCGTTCATGATAAGTGTAGCACAGACATATCAAATATATCATTATATGGGTCAAAAATATAGAATGGAACACTATGCGGGCCGCACAAAAAACCTTATCGAAAATACGTTTTATACAAATTTGCAGGGAAAGTGCGTGACCACCACGCGTGGATAACGTAATATAATATGAATATAAAAATATATTTCTCTGTGCTCTAACATAAGTGCAGTTTCATGCACAAAATATAAATTGTATCTATTTATTTAAAAAAAAAAAATGTGTTTTACTCTTTATTCTAATTTGATTGTAAAATAGATCTGGTGGCCGTTAGCCGCAAAAGAAAAAAATAATTCATGGCCGCGCGTTGCACATGCCTGGTGTAGTGCTTTAATTTATTTTGAGTTGATTTTATTCGAGACGAAAGTCTATTATGTTACAGAGGTCTTGGAATTTTCAGCCCGTGTAAGCTTACATAGGTAGTAAAATTTCAAATAAGAACAATATGTGAAAAAGTATATTATATAACTGCGGGTATGGGCAAACTTTTTCTGATGAAGATCTACTGAGAATATATTTTTCATTTGAGGAGCCATAAAAAAACACATAACTATTGTCGACAGCGGTCATCGGGATTTTTTATGGGGCCCACTAAACGCATGATAATAAAATTCTAACAAATGGGAATCGTTTTTGAAATCGTCTGCAGCGTTCGTCCGTTTGGTATGGCATTACAGCAATACAGCCTATAGACTATTGAGAGTATTATTTTAAGTTCGGGTTTGGAGAAGATTCCAGGACTTTGAAATTGAGCTACAGTGACTCGAAAACCATGCAACTTTCATATTTTTTTTTTTAAAATAACACTGTGTGTATTTTGGATGATGATGATGCCCGATGTGCGTCCATAAAACGATCATATAACACGACATATATTATACCATAATGGTAGTCGACGCTGAACTGGTGAAGGTTTAATTGATACTGAAAATTACACCACCACATCAATGATGATGTCTGACGCACTAGCTACACCTACCTACCTACCTATTCATTAAATTAGTTAACGTTGGTCTATTTGATGTGTAACAACCAATGCTCTATTAGAACAAATTGTGATATATTATTATATGCATATATATATTATATTATGCAATTTGTACAATTTAATATTTGCATACTTTAGAAGATATTATATACCGATTAAGTATGAGTAAAGAAGGGGTGAACGATATAGTCCTATGGAGGTGTAAGTCAAGAGTGGCCGATCCTATACAGTTGGGACGAAGGGAGAATTGAAAGAGGAAAAAAAGGAGAAGATTATTACATACTGATAGAATCATAAGAGTATTGATTGATCGATTGATTGTCATAGATTTTTGTATGAGCTTATATTTATTGGCGAATTTAATTTATAATTTAATTTTGGCAACACTAAGTTTTCAATTTAAGTTTTCCATTGTGATTTTCAGTCATGGATATTTGTATCATTTATTTTTCATATATTTCTCAAGTATATAGTTTTCAAAGATATATTTGTCACATCGATATGATGATAATGATGTTAGTTTTGTTCCCTCCGAATAGTTATTACTTACTATAGTTAGTATACTTACAAAATTACAACTGTTAAAGGGGTCAGGATTATCGATTGAGAGTTTTATTTCATAGAATTTGAGAATATTTGAAAATTCAATATTCGTGAATCATGATGATAGTTAAATACTCACAGTAAATATTTATGTTTCTATAACATGTTTATTGTATATTAATTGTGTGTGTTATATTTTATGTACACCAACAAGTAACACTAATCAATGAGCGAAAAAACTAGTGTTGGGTTATGCATTTAAGCCAAACATCGAAATGAATGTCAGTATGTCACGTTTGGAAAGTTGTAAGATTATTTAAAAGTGTATTTGACAAACTGCCACAATATATACTAGACATGTACAATTATAATAATGATAGTACTGTAACGTTACTACCTATTTAAAAACTCACATTTTTAGACTTGACTACTTTCGTGATACATTTTAATAAATAAGATAAATAATTGATGTCGATTATTTGTATGTGATTGTGATTTAGACATATTCGTATTAAAAACTAAAATAATTTATAGTGAGTATAATTAATTTGTATTTTTTATTTTGGACAAGAACATTGTATCGATAACATTTTTTTGGTAACGGGCCACCTATTATTTTCAAACAATCTCTCGGTCTGCATTAGTAATAAATACATATATTAAATCATTGAAAATGTATTAAAAAATACAAGTTATGTTTGAAATGTGTTCACGGGCCACAACTGAAGACGAGGCGGGATGGGGGATAGAAGACCTCTGCTTTATTATACTGTAGGGTATAATATAGGTACCATAGGTACACCTTATATCCGCTCATTCGGTATGTCGGTATATGATAAAAGTGAATAATATAGTGTATTAGTATCTCACCGTGTAGTCCCAGTGAAATGCCAACATGTTTTTTTAAACACTACCTACCTATTCACGTGTTCTAAATAAAATATTATGTATGAAATGAAAAATGAATTGTTTGATTGAAAAATTATTAACATTAAATAGGCATTTAAGAAAAATAACTTTGTGACATTATTTACTTAGATATATATAGATATTATATTAATTATAATATTTATATTTATATTGTAAAGGAGTATATCGTTAAAAATTCAAATTCAATAATTTAATTATTTTAAAGATAATATTTAGCTTACAATAATAATTGAATGTTTTTAACACACGAATTTTGGTTTCGTTCTAATTTCATGTAAACAACAAATGTAAACAAATTGTACTTACTTGAGAAATATAGTGGTATGGCAATGATCCAGTTGATGGGGAAGCATAATATAATTTACCTATTAAATAATAACTTTTGTATATACAAATACATATGAAATGCCTACTTTATATCCTGAAATTGTTCTACAATTGCATTTGTTCAGGAAAAACTATAAAAGTATTGCTTGATTAATTTTATCTATAATATATAAAATAGATGTAATGCGTCGTTGTTTAAATATTCATACAGTGTACAAAGTTTTACTTTCTAATTTTGGTTATTTCGCATGAGTAATGACTCTAACAGAAATCTGAAACTAATTAATAAACTTGTAAATTGTATGCTTTACATCACCTAAAGTAGTCATAATAAATAAATTGTTAATGAATGTAATGATACATTTGATGAATTCGGGTTCATAAAAAAAACATACATAAATACTTTGGTATTATTTTATAAATAATAATTAGGTAAATTAATATTATAGTGTTCAATTGATACTAAACCAGTACTTATGTATTAAACAATATATCATTAATTTCTAATAATGTCGAAATATCTTACTAGATATGACAATTTTTTCTACATATTATAATTTACATTTTTTGCATTATTTACTTATCCAATTGATTTAAATATATTTTTTTACATTATATTAATTTTTATCCTACCAATGGGTACGAAACAATCTAACATTTTTATATTTGTACGTGAAGTGAGGAATTAATATTGATTTATCAAGCATATAATATTTTGAACAATTTTGGTTGTTAAACAGCCCGAAAAGTTTCATATAGCCGTGCTTATCGATTGAAAATCGAGTCTAGTTGCTGTACTTTGGAGTGGTACTTTTATAGTTGTTTATATTAATTAATAGTTGCTACTTAAATGCACGCAACAATATGTAATTATTCATTGTTGTTCAAATTAATTATCGAATCTTCTAAAAGTCTGCTTTTATGATAAAACAAAATTCTATATTAAATAAATTGTAATAATAGTAGAACCGTTCAGTTTCCGACTTGACATCGTAAAAGACCTTCGTCTGCTGTGCAGTGAGACAAAACAAAATCCCTGCAAGCACACATATACACGGAGTATAAAAAAATAAAGCTTTGTCGAGTTAAATTTTTTTTAAACGATATTGCCAAGAATTATTCTGCAGAGTCGTCCTAGAACTAGTGTATTTATCCTTTAAGTACAACCTCGTCTTGAATATGCCTCATTTATTTGGTACAATGATATAGACGATATAGTATTACTTGAAATCATGATTTAGATCCAGTTGACAGTTCGGTATAATAATATGTCCTCTTCTAACTTATCTTTTAAATGTCGTATTCAAAGTTAATGCGCACTGAACATAAATTGTATAATAACATTACATGTCTTACACAAATAAATACATTAAAATACAAAAAAAGCATTCAGTATTCAATATTTTTGTACAAATTAAGTACAATTTTAAAAGTAAAATTGTTCATAACTTCTGGAACGACTCCAGTGAGTAGTAACACTTTAATTTTATACTGGAAAATAAAAATTTTTTCGGCGAAAACAAATCAATAAAATGCAAAAAAAAAACTCTATAAAGTCAATATTTAAACGTTTATAGAGTGAACATCATAATATTATTATTGGAATATCTTCAAAAAAGATATAAATATATAATGGAAATAAAACTAATTCTTTTCATACATTATATAAAATGAATATTTGATATTATCATGTATACACAATTGTTCGTACTGTTTATATTGAAAATTGTAAAACAAAGCTTTTCTTCGTAATTGACTACTAAAACTCAATTATTTATGGATTTTTTTTGTTCTATTCAATGTAATTAGATAGAAACTTTATTATTTAAAAAAAATAGGTTGCACATTTGAGCGCTGACATATAAACTAATAGTCACATAAATAGAATACAGCGTGCTTACCAATATTTTATGCTTTAACAAGGCATTTATAAAATTTTAGATTTATAATTTTATAATTGTACTTTTATAGGTATAATAAGAACTCAAGAACCTAATTATTTTAAAGTAATTTCATGACATTTTTTCCAAATAATTTTAGTGGAGTTGTGGAGTTGTGTAGCGAAACAAACTTTCATTTATTCATAAAATCATAACTACTATATTTAATCCAGTAATTATTAGGCATCCTCAGACAATTTTTTCAAACTATTAAACATTAATGAACAATTCAATATTCCAATCATTATAGCCTTCATAACCCACCCCAGACATAACTCCTACAGTCATGAATTATTAACCGTACAGTACACTGCCATTTAATAATATTTAAATATTACTCATTCGGATACCAATTTAATACAAAAAAATTATCAAAAATCAAAATGTAAAAAAAATCGTTTGTTAACATTTACACGGTATTTATTTTTTGCAAAATTGAAAACCATAGGTTTTGTAGGTATTTCTTGAATAATTAAAAAAAATCTAAATATCTTAATTAAATATTAAATATCACATGGTCCTCATCATTTCGTATACATCATCTTGACTTCTCATTGCAGCGGGCTTGTGAGTACTAGTGAACGTAAAAGTGAGTAGGTAGGGAACAATAACTTTTATAGATAAAGTTCACCGATAAGAGGTGATCAGTAAATGTTTATTAGATCTCATATCTCCTATATTATCATGAAAATAATATCGAATGTGTTTAAAATAAAAATATAATTTTGAATTAGAATGTACGTACTACGAATACTACAAGTACTTATAAGTACTGTGTTCTTTTCATCTCCCCGATTTCGAAAATTATGGAATGTTTATAAATATAAAAAAAATCAAGAATCAAATTACATTTTCTGTCTTATTATTAATTTAGAAGTTTTTTTGTATGAAAATTGTATTCATTTGTACGCCTAGTGACGAGAGTATATTTCCGATTTTGTTTTCAAATCTCCGTAATTGTATTTCTTTTCTTTGTACAAAAATAAAGTATTTTTTCTACCTACTAAAAATGTATATTATCTTAACTCACTAATCTTTAACCCAATTGCTATTTTCTCTTCCGTTCTTTGATTTCTAATTTATAAACCCATTTTATATTGATTTTACAATGATGTGCAGTGTTTTTTATGTATACTCGATTGATAGAAGAAAAAACACTACAATTGTAAAGTTTGTGGGTGGTTTCTGGTATAAAATTGGATTTAATTGGTACTTTTAAGCTGTAAAATTCGAAATTCCCCAGTATTTTTTAAAATTACCGGGATGAACACAAAAATAAATAAATAATGAATTGTCAAGCAAAATCGATTTTGTTTTTTGGTGCAACTCAAAAACCAATAATCACAGATACTTGCAATTTTTAACTGATGTTTATACTATCATTTTATAAACATGATAACATTTTCAAAATACCGTGAGCTATGCATAGACATTTTTATTTCTTTTTTGTATTTTTTTTCTGTAAACACTGATAACAAAAATGTTTCCGTGGTCAAATAATTGAAAATTTAATACAAGATTCCACAGTCGGTCGGGAATTCTGAAGGGCCACCAATATACGAAAATTCTTTCAATGTATAATTTAATTTAGTCATCAATGCTACTTGTTGTTTATAATGTATAGATTGTGAATACATTAAAAAAGTTTAAATGAATAGGTTCCTAATAAGATTTTAAAAAAATACTAAAAATACGTAGGCATCATTTTTTTTTATAGACATTTTAATGAAAGAACCAATACGAAATCATAATAATATGTTCAAATAAAGAACGGTAACGTTATCGGGAATAATGAATTCAACCTAAGCCGGTGCAAATTCTGCCATTTTAGTATTTTACTAATTATTGTAAAAAATAATTACTGTAACAGCAATATTACTACATCGTAAATATCATACTTGGCAATACCTATTTATATATATATACGCTGACAGACCGTTTTCGCTTAGAATCGTTTTTCGTACCCAATTATGTGGGTTTTTATTGAATTCAAATTTAAGCCACACGACGATCTGTTGTCGATCTGTCCTTAATACGTCCGAGTCGAGACGATATGGCACGTAGTCGTCTGTATAATGTAAACATTATATAATGTAAGATAACATGTCGGATCTTGGTATTATACTCGTACTTAAAACAATATTCCTTGGATTTATAGAGCCGATATTGTTCAACAGGAGTAGCGGTGTCCTCACAAACTCTCCCATAATAATATGCATACGGCGTAGGTGGGTAGGTAAGTGTGCGCACACACGGATCAGTAAAGATTAAAATTACGGTTCACAGAATATTTTTATTTATTCGATTTTATGTATGCCAGTTTTACGCGAATTTTGGCCATGAGCGAAACACTTAGAAATAAAATTATACGTATGGAAATGAATTGTACATCCTACAGGCCTAATCTTCTATTCATTCAAGTGCCTACGATAATATCATTATGTGTCGTTTTATTAGACGATAAGCAATTTGACACTGTTGTATAATATAAGACAAGCGAAAACAATTTTTTTTTTTTTATATATTTTCTACATTACCTGAATAATTTACAAATAACGGGACAATAAATTATCCCCAAATAAAATAACAAATAATGATGACTAACAATATAAAATATTGCAGTTCTTTAATAATAATTGTAAAGTATAATAAAAACCAGACATTCTCCGCGAGTTGGCCACTGTTAAATGGACCGTTTAACCATGAATTATGTGTATTAAGCTGACGTGTTTTATCACATATAAACTCATATTATTTTTATAGAGAAAAAAGGATTTATCAAAAGAGCAAATTAAAAAAGTGTTGAATATTTAAAACTATGTATTTTTTTAAGAAAATATTTTTTCAGACTAAGAAAAACTGCAGATACTTAAATTTCATGTACTATTTTTATTGATTTAATGATAGTTTAACACAGGTGGTATCCACTTTGAAGAAATATTGAAAAACTCATAAAAGTTTTCTTGAAAATTGTGAAAATGCCGAAAAACCGCGAATTAAAATATTAATTATATTAGATGATTATAAAAACTAAAATTAATCCCAAAGTTGTCAATGTGTTTGTTACAAAATTAATAAAACCCTCATAAAATACCACAAAGTTATTTTCGGAATTTGCTAATTATTGCTTTTGAGCTCTAAATACATAAAAAGGTACACAGGTTATTATTACACTAAATAGTACCTACTGTGGTTTATCGCTCATTCAAAGCAATGGTTATAAGTTATAACTAATACAATTCGGTGTATTACGAAGTACTGATCACATGCGCCCATTTGACTAATAGGTACTTTAAACATATAAATTAAAAGTTTTTTGAATGTATTCTTATGAGCTAAATACCCATTCGAATTGATACACTCCTATAAAATAATAATTTTACTCTAGTTTGAAAAGTATGGTGCTAATACCTGCCAAGAACACTATATAGTAAAAAGGTTTCAGAATAAAACAACACATATAACTATTCATTGTTTGTGCTCCTCTCGAGACCTTAAATTAGTTACATCTCCATAAAAACTTAATTTAACGACTACTGTATAAAGTTTAAACTTTTAATTCCCATTATCTTGTACTACTTAAAAATGTACTTATACATCATTGAAAATACTATAACTATTTAATATAATCGTATGACTAAAAATTATTTTATACATTTTTACTGTCATGGTGTACCTAATATGGTTCATTACAATGAAAATAAGTTAATATCATGAAGATATCCAATTGGAAGAAATTTACATAATTTGTATATCATCTAGTTTATACAAGGAGATTTTTTTCGAATTTAACGAATTTCAATGTATTTTTCTACATCTTTGAAAATAAATGAAAATTTTTTACTTTTTTATTTAAAGTTTTATAGTTTTTTGAATGAAAACATAACTTTTTTATTTCATATTAAGAGCAGATTATTTTTCTAAGTATTTCGTTTTATAAAAATCGACTTTAGTTAGTTAGTTATTGTTTCTAAAAATCAATATGTTAAGTATTCAACTGCCTATTAACTATGATTTTTAAATTTGACTTTTTTACTTTTATTAAAATACTCTGCTTCAGAATATGAAATAAAAAAAAATTTAAGTATCATTATTATTAAATACTAAAAAAAAAAATAAAAAATTTAAACTTTAAAAAGGTTTAAAAAAAGCTGAATTTTTTAAAATGCCGTGTTGTAAAGAATTTGAATTCTGTAGAAAAAATTGTTACAAAATATTTAAAAAAATAATAAGTGTTTACAGTTGAAAAAATCAATCGCAGTACCTATATAAGTAATTTGAATTTTTGATTTTAAATTCATAAGAACAAGTTAAAATTCAATTGTTTGTCATTCTTTTTATGCATTACCTCATCAGAGCCATTCAGAGGTAGTAACTACATTTTATTCTAAACATTTAAACAGAATATTATCTCAAATGTTTTAATAGGTAATTAATATTATTTTCTTTGCTTTAAATTAAAAAAAAATTAAATGCTTTCATTTGTGTCGCTTAAGAATTGTATTTATATATATGTATTATATTATAATATCCAATTAAAAAACTAATAATTTATGAAAATTATTTCGCAAGTTAAATAGGTAACTTGTTTAACTTAATTCATTAATGAATATTCAAATAAGACAATTACCTATAATAAGCTTTAAAGCTCTGGCAGGTAGACTATATTGCTGGTGGACAAGGATAAACACTGTGAAACACCCTGTACACGTAGCAACAAGACAAACATTTACAAAATTAACAAATGGCAACGTCATTCTAGTTGTGTTTCTAGTTATGTTGTGTTCTCGTATAATTTTATGATTATAGATTGCTACGATGATGATTATGACGTGGAGCTCTTAAAATATTTGTGAAAAATCACTCTGGTGTAGTGAAGTCTGAAGAGCACAGCTAGTGCGTGTTCAAAGACAAACCTCTGATGTGACATGCGTGTATACTGTTATATTATTCATTAATTTTAATTTCATTTTCGTTGTAAGTACACATAACATATTTTGTAATACAGTCTCTAGACCCGTTCAGATTCAACGAAATTATATAGAAGCTTGAAAATGTGAAATTTCTGTTGCACCTCTTTGTCTTCAATATAAAACACGCTCGCGGCTTTCCCAGGGTAAAATAATACGTTCTCCTCTTTTACCTGTTATTCTCACCATAAATATATATTATTAATGTTTTTAATCTAGTGGTGCTCTCGTACA
>PVMI01020183.1:21596-39952 GCA_008528875.1 Aulacorthum solani
TTATAATTACTTTATTATTTAAAAAACAAAAAAATGTTTAGGTTTGTTCAGTGGTTTACGCTATAGTCGTTCATATTAAAATTTTCTGTAGTGTAAGCTTAGACATTATATATTTTTAGTACCTACGATAGTATGATTATACTATTGCATGATGATATACAGTCACAGCGGCATTATGTGAAGTATATTGTTTCGCGTAATAATATGTGAGCACAAGTGTGTTTCGTTTATATTTATGCGAAATTGAGAAAAACTTTAGTTTGAACTGTTGATTGGTAAATTACTATTTACTTAATATTTAATATGACAGTAACTATTAGTATAATTGGGAAAATGTCATAGTACTTTACTTAAAGAATATAATATTTGAGAGTGAAAATAAACCTCAAAAGTAAATGTATTTAATGCTACTGGACGAAAAGAATTATTAAACTAAATACAATTTAAAAACAATAAAGTAGGTAACTGTCAAGGGTCAAGGGAGACTATTATTATAAGTGTAAGTTACCAAACACCAGTCACCAAATGTATTTCTCTTTAAAATGAAACCTTTGTTTTATGGCCTTTCTTCTTCTATACAATATCTACTTAATGGAATTAAATGTTGGTTTTCACAATATATTTCCAAATAAGTAGTCTAAAATTTAATCAAATTTAGTTTGAAAAAAAATGTCTATAATAAATATTAGTCATGTTATTGAAAACAAAATGGAATGTTTATTTATTGCAAACAGAATCAGGTCAAAATAAACGATTATTGTCATATTACTTCAAATCCGATAAAGTTAAATTGTATACTTGAAAAACATAAAATGGATAGTACAAGATGGATAAAAAAAATAAGTATGTGATGAGCTCAATCCTATAATATTATGGACCAAAACCAATTACCAGAGGACATATTCGAACACCTAGGACCCAAACTTAAAAAATACCTAACATAATATCATTCTTCGTAGCTTCCACGAACCGGATTGGATAAACTAATTTAACAAAAAATCATGTAAATTCGTCACTTCCATTATTAATACTATTTTTTTTTTTTTGAACTTCTATAGTTTAATCTTTTATTGCATTATTCATACATTATAAAAAAAAAATATCTCGTTCAAAAGAACCACATTAATCTAAAATATTTTGTAAAAACCAATGGAACTCTTATTGGCTACTATGCCTAGGGTTATTTTTTTATTAAATAAAAATAAATAAATATATTATACTATAACAAAAAAAAACACTAACGAGACGTATATAGCTCCGGAGGACACGCGTCGATAAACTTCAGACGTTGTATTATTTTCATAAAACGAACAATACAGTAGACATACATACAGGTAATAACCATTTCTAGAGACGAAAATTGCAACAAAAATCGCAACGAATGGTATCGATGGTATTATAATATCAACGCAATATAATGGAACACCATATTGAAACACAGAATCTGTGTGTTTAAGTAGACAACTAATTTGTTCCTCTACGATGGACAATTCAAATGGAAGAAATTCGTTCGACCCTTACAAACACGTGACTGCAATTTCAACAAAACAAAGTTTTTTTTATGGAAAAATATCAAAAATAAGTAAGATAAATCATGACTCGGTAACACACCAATTATTCCCGAGTATTCAAACGTGCATTGAGATTTATGAGTTCAAAATGAAATTTATTACCAATAATACTATAGATAGGAACTTTTATATTACATATTAAGAATATTATATTATTATTATAAATTGTCCGACCAATTATAAACTTAAAGTGCTTAGTTTACATACCTATTATTTTCAGTTAAAATGTCAGACGTCTGTGTAACAAGAATATATGCATATTATATATAAGAAATACTGTCTGGTACATGAAATAGGTACAGCACAAACGTAGGAAATAATAGTACAAGATTTATTATAGACAACAATAGTAAAAGTCTAGGGTAAAAAACATATACCTTAAAATAATATTTTTATAATAGCAACAATGCAGGCATCCGTATAACTCTGGGAACACATATCTGTCTATGTATGCAAATACTTTGCGGGTGAGCTTGTCCGGAGGAGAGGGTTGTAAGAGGGACTCGTTACGTGTAGTAAGTAATGCATAATAATTTAATAAATAATCATAAAGTATAGGAACACTCGTATTTACACGGACCTTTAAGGAGTAGCATTTTGCCTCTTTATTCGTGATTATATCATCAACAATTATAATAATAACGATCGAACTAATAATTGTATAGATGTGCTTAACGGTTGAACGTTAGGTATCTATAAAATAATAACGAAGAAAGTTGTAACTTGTAAAATAGCGTTTTATACGTTTTCTCGTTAAAATTCCCGAATTATCATTGTAATACTTATCAATCGGTATGGACCGATATAAAATAATTAAAGTTATTGATTTATTCGACGGTGTCATATTATAATATTATTATAATGCCTTCAATTCGAGATCCCCAAGTCTCGTTCGCGGAATTCTCGAGAGCTCGCATAGAATTACTGCAGTGATATTACGATCATCCGAACGGCGACTATCATAAAAGCGTTCAATCTTCAATGTGCATTGCCATTGTCCTGCAGTGTCCTGTATTTGCTAGATTTGATCCGACAAATACCATTAGCTTTTCAATTGGCGGTACTTTCCACACACTGCGATAGGACTTATATTGCCCGAGAATTGTCTCGGGCCTCGTAAAACCTAACACCAATAATAGAGCATAGTACAGACGAACTATACGTATACCATCGTCTATTCGGGCGGTGGATTATTATTGTTATTATTTATGATTATTATATTGAGTTCGTAGAATTTCATTACCTAAAAATGTAGGCGAAATACAAGGAGTGTACGGCGAGAACTCGAATAAATTATTTCGAAAGAACTCCAACGCAATATTGTTATTTATACTTAAATAAATAAATAACATTATTGTTAAATTCGTCTTATATTAAATTCTGAACAAAATTTGAAAGCTACACAACGTTCTTTTTTTCGGGGAAATAAACTTTTGGAAAATGTATAATATGTGTGTGTCAGATATATAGGTAATAGATGTATTTCAATAACTTTACTTACATAACCTAACTTATTGATAACAGAAAGCAGATCACAAGCTGTTGTTTTAATTAAAAACTATATAATAGTTCTAATAGGAAAACAAATAGTTTAAAAAAAAAATGTCCAATATACGAGTATAGGTATATTGTGAGTAAAAATAAAACAAGTTCTTTATTTTTCATTTTTAGAGTGGACAATTTACCGTGACGGCGATTTTTTTCCAGATTAGATTTATAGAAAAGTACAAACATAATACAACTCCACTCTCATCTACTACATACGGGAGAATATATGACGAACTTGGGTCATTTTTCCATAAAATTGTCAAACTTTCAAGTTGAAAAATAACAAAAATGAAAAAATAGTTGTTATTTTAAGAAATATTCAAGAATACACAATATATAAGACGGCAGAATGCTATCATTTTATTGCGATGCTTTTATTATTATTTTAGATTTAAAGTGGCACAAGAGATGTATTGGTTTTTTAATGGTATGCTTTTTTTTATGCATAGGAATTGTTAAGATCATAAAAAGTTCTTCGATTCCATCTATTGTCTACATTTAACCCACATCTATTAATCGGTATGATTTAAATTACCAAAACTTAGTATACAATTTTCGCAAATATATAAATTGATTCAGACGGTCAACGGGTCAAGTATACAATTCAAATCCAAAGTACATACTTCTTAAAATAATCAAGAAATTCGAGAATATTTCTGCCACTTATATTAGTTAGTTTGTGACAAAATAGATTTTGTAATTTTATGGTAATTCAAAAAATCAATAATTTTAGAATTATTTTATGTTTTTATACAATAAATGTTAATTAAAAAAAATGATCGAAAATATATGGCCCTGTATTTTAAGCGTTTTATGTTTGAATGTTGACAAAATTCGTTTAATGTGTATGCTTTTAAATTTAGTACAACATTTTTTTTTTTTAATTATCTGATATTAACATCTGCAGCATAACTGGCTATTAGTTACTATATAAGTTACATTTTTTTCTCGTGAATAAAGGTAACACAAGTTTTCTCGTGAGTTTTTGTTACATAAATTTAAAATTACCAATACACTATACTTTTATTGGTATTTAACATTTTTAAAAATATTTTATATCTAAATAAAAATAGATATTTTGATGAAATTCAAAAAATATTAATCGTAAGGAATTAAAACTTTTCATCGTTGCATCCTATCTATTTATACAATTTTCAAAATATTTAGTCTAATTTTAAGCCATTTTTACCACAAAGTTATAACCTAATTTTAAAGTATAGGTGTTAATTCATAACTTCTAATTCAGTTATAAGTTAATATAGCAATTAAAATAAATAATATAATATTAAGCATTTTTAACAAAAATTAGTTCAACCTCATACCTACCGTATAATTTATATCACTAACTCTACTAATTACTAATATTACCGAATTACTAATAGCCAAAGGTATTAAAATAAATTATAAAATAACCGAATTAGTGGCCGAAACCGCGTATACTCTCCGCTCGAAATCATTTTTCGCATGAAATGACTCATCGTTAGATTCAAATTTAACCCACGACCCATCACAATTCACAGAATCCCACTCACTTACGAGTGCGAAACCCGAAACCTACTATACAGCAGATTGACCTTAATTTTTTTCAATTCCATTTATCAAGATTAATTTTGAAAATAAAACGAACCACAACGTTTTTTGCGATTGTCGATCTTCGTCTGTGAACTTTTGTCTGAGAAATCGACACGAGCAGCATCGTTAAAACTGGATACCAATAAAATGCCGACAGCGCATTGTAGGTTAATCCCCTATAGTTTTAAGACATGTATATCCATTAAAGGAGGGGAAAAGATTGCGAATAGTATAGCACGTGAATCTTCCGCTGCCGCCGTTGTCGGTCATTAAATGTATTGCCGCAGTCACTTCTATTTGTTGGAACAACAATTTTTGCTTAGTTTAATGCATTTCCCGGCATTCATTTAATCTCCGGCACATAGGTCCTGCTTAGTGCTTATACATCTGAAAACGACGACAACCATATTATTGTATATACACACAGCAAATGCCGGGAAACCCTCTGCCCGGGATCAAAAAACAATTAGACATATTGCGATGGCTCGCTGCGACAGTTGTTGCAATGTTATAAATTTATAATCTTAATTTATATGATAATTATCGCTACGATATTTACGATAATGCGTATACGACGCTCGAGCAGCGAAACAAAATATGACAAGATTATATTATTGTCATACTGTTCGTATGTTGATAATGTCGAATACACAATAATTACATACGCCTTGATAAACACGGCCAGTAAACGCGTACATAACATATTATATAAGCAAAATAATAACCATAACAGTATAAACCTAAAAAAAAAAAATCAATGAATTGCACGTAGATGGTGAACGTTGTTATTATTTATTGCTGTTTGGGAATCATAAAAAAACTTATACTTGCCATAACAAATAATTGCTACAAACTATTATACAATTGCGTGAAAATCAATTCTTTGGTATAAAATAATAATTGAATTTCGGCCAACGCTCCAACTATTTGATAGTTTGTAGTTTTCTGTCTGTATCTATCGTTAATTTAAATTGATTGCACATTAATTTCGGGCGAACAATATAATAGGATGCGTCAGTATCGATAAAAATCACACGCATTGTTTGTTGTTTTATGGATAAGAAATATTTTGATATTCTGTGATTGTGTTGTGGGTGTTTGATTTAGGATAATACCGATTCATATTTGTACAGAAACTTGAAGTATTATAAGTAAGCCCAATTAATCGGACACCGTTGGTGCTAATTTAAATCGCAGTGCTTTAATAATAGCTCAACAGTTTTTTTTTTTTAGAGATACTAGATTTGGGCTAGTAAAATTATTAGTAAAATTATTTTTAGTAGATATCTTTATAGACTTTTTGCATTCGGGCCCTGGTGTGAATGTGTGATGAAACACTGTTACTATCGGCACTGATTATTTGAATTACATATACTTCTTCGAAAGTCAGACGGGACTGTCTGCCGCCCGAGACAAAATCTTAAATCACACAATAAGCGATTAAACTTTAGTCAATTTTAGAAATTCGATTTTACTAAGAATTGTTTTCCAGTTAATATTAACTCCCATGACAAAAGCATTCCTGACAAATATTTTCCTGAATTTAAATTATTGTTCCCGACGAAAATTTTCCCGATAATTAAGTTCCACCACAATCTTTGAATTATATTATAATTATAACTATTACACATATTGACACTATTAATTAGCTTGTGGTTTATAGTTTGTAAGTTCTTATAATTAATTGCTGAGTAGGTACTTTAGTATTATTGGACTTGTCTGATTTACCGTCAATGTTTTCATGCGTGTATTGGAAAACCGTATTTTATTCTTATAACTGTTTCGATATACAATACGATAAAAAGGATATTCATATTATTGAACGAAATAAATTTGGAGAACCAATGATGGTGTATGTACTTGTTTCCATTTAACCACAAACTATATAGTTTGCGGTTCAACTATTAATATTATACATAAACAACGATGATCACATCAAGTTATTAAAACAACTCGAAATAAGAATAATGATTTTATAATATACTAATTGTATACAGTTTTATACAACAGTATTAATTATAATGTTTACATATTTTAAATTGGTAATTGTGTTTTCACTCTGTAAACGCATTTTAATGAGAAAAAAATAATGATAAATATATTATGATAATTTAACAGTAAATACAGCCTTGAAGATATCCTCTGATATTTTATATCCATACAGTTGTTTCACTCCCACACGCAAATTTATTACAGTGAACTGCATGAGAATTATTTTTAAATTTAGTAAACAAGAATAGCTTAGCATACGTTTAAAAAAAAATGTCTACCTTTTTCTCATTTCATTTTCCGTTTTCTAACTAACCATCCTTTTTTCCTACTAATACTTGTCGGGTTAAAAGACATATATTTTCTAGATCCTGAGTCAAAATAGGAATGTGTTTTTATTTGCATTTATAGGATATATATCGTACTTACTTTTCTGTATCCTATTTTTAAATACCTACGTAAAGTTGTATTTTGACATGGTGAACTTTAATGTATTCCCCATTACAGCATTACAGTCAAGATTTTATATTATGTGGCATGTTTATAATATAATTATATGTATAAGGTATTTACAGAAAGTTTTAAGTCTAAAGTAAGGTATAGTTAGAAGTCAAACTTTATAAAAACATGTATATTATTTAAAAATGGAATTAAAAACGCATTAAACTTCTTTAATATATAGATGTTTTACATAATATTCCCATTTATACGCCTTTTGTATGATTAATAATAAGCAGGGATGGATGGATGATGTAAATGACAGGGTCAAATACCCTTTTCCGTCCACCTAAACAAAAACGTTCTGGTATAGTAGAGTCCTATGGAACATCTGACGTAGCCACATGGTTTCCTAAGAACATCTTGTGGCTAATTTAGTTTATATATTTTAGTCACTATACTCGCTAGAAACTTACTAAATTTGAATATACTGCTTTTAATAAACAAACATTCATCGCGCCTTGAACGTATGTTTTGTCTTAAAATGCGTTCGTTCATCTTTTACGGTAAAATATATTATAACTACTGCTATTATGTTATAATATTGCGAGGTATTATAAGTAAACATGAAACAATCATCCGAAAATCTACAATCATAGAACATAATAACCATATGTTGTAAACAATTTCTTGTTTTGTTTTTTGTTATACTCACAGTTTTTTTCGTAAAATAAATTGTTTGAACAATTTCGTAAAACCACTATTATCACAACCATAAAAGTACACCAATCAAATCACGGCACATTATTTTGCTACAGTATACAAATTATGTGGGTACCTTCTGTAAAATATATATGGGCACCTATTATAGTATTACATCTCACTGAAATAATACCATTTGTTTCAGTGAAAAATGTCTGTTATTGTCTGTTTGTTAATACAGCACATTCCATTTTGCCTTGTTATAATTTACAATGAAACTGCAGACTCAAACAGATTATATTTTAATTAATATATTATATTGGACAGCGAATCAATCCGTCGCATGCTATATTTTTTTATTTTTCAAATGCAAAAAATGTTTGTAGTAATTAAAGATTAATTAAACAGAGAATTAATTGCAATCTCATTAAACGTTATTATACTTGGCCTAATTCTGGCTTATTGTGACCGGGTATAGTGAAGAGTATTGATCGGAAATTACTTTGGTAATTTAATTTCGAAAAACGTTTAGCTAAGTAAGTTGGGGTTGATATAAAAACGAAATTCTAAAGTCGTAGATTTCATTAAACTATCTATAATAATTATGTATAGGTAATGAAATCTTTAAGTATTTTTTAAATGTTGTTTATTTTATCATCGGAACAGTAAAAGCTACATGGCGCAGGATATTATATTGTGCACCTATATATACCGTGGAGCTTATTACGAAACTTTCAAATTAAATATATTGAGATTACTCTGAACGAAATAAAAATAAAATGTTTAGAATTACCTATACAGTCATGTAATTTATAAATATCACGTTATTATTGCACAAATACGCTGTATAGTATTTACCATTTTGAATAACTGCAACATGTCAATGTTATGTATATTAAATATTAATACATATATTTGCAGAAATATGAAATTGGAAACACATCAACACGCAAATTGAACTTGATCGGAAAATCAAGTATTCCATCGAGAAAAAATACCAATTTCTATATTCTCGTTGATTTTTTTCGTCATAAAAACGATGGGTACCTACATACCTACTATTCCTTTTACATTTTCTAAACGGAACCTGTCCCATATTAGTTCGTTCTCATTTTCCGTTGTTGAAGAAATGGAATAAATTATTTTCCCAACCTTTTCAAATTTGTATATAATTTTTTTGGACGAAGCGAATAACGCGTATTTGATTTACGACGATATGTGTTTTAGTCATACTAAGTTAGTTAGTTTTGTCAGTTGTCATTTTTTTTTCTTTCTATAGAAAAAGAAGAAGTACTCTAAAAGTTTCGCGTAGAGTCTTGGAATAAAAAACTATTAACAATCGAGAAGGAAAAAAGTGAAATTTACGGCATAACGATTTCTAACAAAATCAATTTGGGTTATTTTGTTGTAATTCAGAATAAACGATCGCTCTTGAAACTTTAAATTTTCACAACTACAAATATTTATTCAAACATTGTTATCAATGTCAAGAGCTGATAGAAATTAGAAATTATCTACAGTGTTTTTAAATGTTCAAGTCCAGTCAAGACTGTTTAATGGTTTTTCCGATTTTTCTATAAGTTCGTAGGTATACGTGGAATCTTTAAACTTTCTACTTTTTCAATTATTTTAACTTGAGTTAAAAAAAACCTCAAATACCATAGCCCTTTTGTCAATATTTTTTCATTAAGTACATCCGTTTTAGTTCGAACCATGAAGATCTTTCAACTAAGTTACTTTTAGATTTGTTTTAATAGGATTTTTACTTTTGTTTACTTAATCGTTTCATACGAGATTGCTCATATTACATAATTTAACCATTAACGTTATAATCCATACATTCACTATGTATAATACTCTTTAAATTTGAAGACCTTTCATTATAAGTTCAAACAATAATGCACCGGCACTATTCTACGCCGAGGTGAACATATCGGTGTCTGTGTTCTTTTGAAAATCTGAAATACAATTAATATTCTATTTTAACAGTCTTGTACATTATAAACTATAAAGGGTTCGTTAATCAATTTAAGAGCAAATCATTTTTAAATGTACCTATTGGATATTGTAATAAATATCATGACATGAGTAACATTGTCTTCAGTTACACATCTTATCAAGCAGATTAAATATTTAAATCCACTTTTTCCTGTAATACAGGTGAAAAAATTAAACTCGGTTTCGTTGGTAGGTTTTTTTTGCGCAGGAAACCACTATCGAAATTGAATCATAAATTCTTTAAATTATGATTTAGATGGCACATTTACCATCGATGGTTTACAATCTCCATCGACACGATATATATATATATATATATATAAAGGTAATTTATGATACGATGTGAATTGTATAGATCATTACTCGCCTAATATGTGTGTGTTCTCATACATATAACTTAAATAAATCCGAAAATGTAATGACTCCTGAAATAAAAATATATTGTCCCCTCATTACTGAAGGATCTTATTCCGTGATTTTCCATAATATCATAATAATATACTTATTATTTATAAATATATACAATCAGCTGTATAGGTATTTATTATGTACGTTTCATATTGTATAATATATTAATAATTCATTTTAATTCTAATTTGTATTTTTTTAATTGACTTTTATACGTGTTTAGTGCATTGCGTATAATGGGTAGTAGTTATTAAGACTTAAATCAAACATAATCGTTTTTCAAAGGTAATGATTTATGAAGTGAATGAATCAAGATAAACGTGCGTGATATATTGATTCTGCCCTCTCTGAGTCCTGCCTGTGGTGTGTCATTTTTAATTTATAGTTTTTTATTACGAAAATCATTCCAATAATATGGTATTTCTGGGGGGTGTTTCGGTCCTTTCATGGACATATTTATAAAATATTAAACGATGACATATTTAGCTAATCATCAACAATATTTTTTTTCAAAGTTTGACATTTTTGGTATTTAATATTTCTAGATAATAGAGAAGCTTATCACTTTATAATAACAATAAATTATAGTTTGGTCAGGTCTTATGAATATCGGAAATCTTACTACGATATTGTTTTTACTTTTAAAGGCCGTATTTGCTTTGACATAACGGTTGTATTAATAGTATCATACCGGATGTTTAGAAAGGAAGTAATTCGTCTTTCTCTGTATTTTGGTGTTCCGGAGCTACAATACAATAATTGCTCGCTTTTAATGATCGTGTTTTGTGAACGCAACAAATTTCTAAAAAAAATAATCATCTCCTTCAAAGTATGACTTAAATATTTTTTTTTGAATTATTTTTGAAAAAATAATGGATGTGTTTTGTCAGGGGACAAGTATTGTATTATAATTATATATTCATAATGTATTAAATATATCGTATATTATATTATTTTCAATAAGAAGTAAAATTGACTTTTCATAATATGTTTAAAGTTTCCTATAAAGTCCTATAACCGACAAAACTTATGAATTAACATTTTTTTTTTTTTAATCAAAATTCTAGCCAAAAAGAAAATAATTAAATAACCAAGTTAACATAGATTTATTTAATTTTTTTTATAAATGTATTTCTTTTTTCTTATAAGGTTCTTTTTTATATTTTTCCTGTCACGTCTATCTTTCCACAGTTGTCACCTTTCTTTTGATATCAACCACAATATGACAGTTTTATCATCTTCAGAATAATTTATTTTGTTTTATTTAAAATTCTATACATATAGTGTTGTATCTTTTATATAGATCTTATCATATATTTTTAAGTTTCTAAGAGAAGTGAGGAATGTATTGGTTTAACAATGATGTATTTTTTTATGATTTGGTATATTTGATCATGTTTTTTTGGTGGAAAAGCTGCTTTATAAGTTTTATATGACCACATAATAATCGATCCAATATCTTACTAAATGGTTCACTATGTATTGAGGTCATTTTCAGAATTTTCCATTGAAATTGCAAAAAATGCCATAAAAACTGTAAAATGTACATCACATGGATTTTAATACACCATTACTAATTTGCTCTAATTTGAAAAATTAAAACCTAGAGGATATTGACTATTCAACGGTTATTTTATAATACTGACGTCGAAAAAATGTTCAACGAATTTCGAACACTTTTGTACTCTACATGGAATTTTTATAAGTTTTTTATGTTAACGAATTTTTAATTTAATTAAAAATGTAAAACAATATCATTTACACAATTGGTGACCAACACTAGGTCTGTTTTAAGTAAAAATAGTCCTGGTTTGTCTCTAATATCCACTCTATAACATATTAAATTTTTAATATGATTAATATGAGTGCCCACCTAAAAAAAAATGTATACTCATTTTTGAGTGCTTGTTAAATATTTGATATTTCTATTTGAATGAACTTTTTCGTTGAAATTATATTAAAAATATATTTCATATGGGTACCTACACTTTTCACTTTTTTTAATTTTAAAATTGTTCCCAACCTGCAGCTTCATATGTGAGTGTAAAATTAAAGAGCAAATATGTGAGCATAAACTACTGGACTTATATAAAACAGTATGTGTATAAAGAAGGGGTCAGGTGACACCTCTCAAAAATAACGACGAAGTTGAAAATGTTAACTTTGATATTGATGTCAGAAGTGCTAACGGAGTATAATTTAGTACATAGGTATGCGATTCACTTAGTAGCGACCTTATTATACCTTATAAAGTTATAACATTTAAAGAAGTTTTTTTGAGTTTGTCAAATAATTTGATTAAAGGTACGTTCTATTAAAAGGAGTTCTACGTAAAATAATTATACATAGTCGGTGCCTATAATATATGAAACAAAAACTCGATGAAACTATTATTTTCCGTATCTTGAACACATTACATTACCCAGTTACTAAATTTTTTTTCCACTTGCGTTAATCATAAAATTAAATGTCATATGCTACACAATTATAGAGTTTCAGGACAGAAAGTTCATTTTTTAGTTTCACGCAGTCCGTATAAAATGTGTATTAACAACATTGTCATGTATTTTATGCAATTTGGTTTTGATTTATCACATATGAAATTGTAATGACAACATATAATTATTATATGGACATATTTTAATAATAGATGTTCAATTTTTGAGGGTGGGTCGGTCATCATAATGAAAATTACAAAAAACCACGTTATTGATTACGAAAGAAAACAAAAATTGAAAGTCAATCAATCTTGCATAGAGTTGTTTAGGCCTTAATTGTATATTCATTGTTTTATTATTATTTTAGTTATTTTAATTGGTAGTAAAAATTGTTTTATATTAAGTTATAATCGTTCATTATATTTCGAAGTAACCCCAGTTTAGAGACTTAGTATTTATCACTTATTTATTGTATTAATGTTTATTATGATCTTATAAAAACAGAGTCTCAAAGAAAAAAAGTAATAACTTTGATGCAATAAATGAGTTTCTTTGTCATACCCTACATCATAAAGAATATGTATTTATCATTTTAATTTGTTTTACTTTTATAATATTATTATTGATAGTATATTATACAAGTGAAAGAGGAGCATGCCTAACACAGTAACACAGGTTTATAGAACAGGTAAATATATATTGTAATAATCACGCACGATTGCACTTTAAAAAATATATATTTTTGGTAGTCAACAATTATTATCACTACAGATATGTTTTTTATGTCCGATGTCAAAACGCCAATATGTATTGTGCTTTACATATTATATACTATATAAATAATAAAATATGTAAAATACAATATAATTTGTATACGATGGACAAAGGTTCAGTACTGCAGGGTCTATGAGTGACCCATCTCGATGCCAAAAATATTGCCATACAATATGTATTAACATTTACTACCTGAGTAATGTTTATAATCAGTTTTAATGAAATATTTTTGATAGCGTGGTAACCGCACTAAAATCATATATTATGAAAATAACGATAATAATCGTATTATTATTATTTATAATAATATTTTATTACCTTTAAAAGGATAGTTGCAAGATGTTTGACGTCTGGCTTAAGGATTTCACCTCAAACTCGATCATTTTCAATTTTTGTTCACTATAATAGGTATAGTCCAAGCCATTACTCGAATAATGATATAGTTATTGCCCTATTGGTTTTGTTATTCTTATCATATATTTAAATGACACTTTGTCGGGCATGTGAACGACGTGGACAGTTTTGTGACATGTAGTGCCGTGTAATTGATTCACAATAAAATACTTCACCACTGTACTGAAAAAAAAGTTTAAAAAAAATAAACCATTTTCCATCAATAATGTTCGCACTTTTTCGTTTATGCTTCACGTAATAATATTGCACAATGTGATTGAAATATAATCAATAATATCAATTATTATGAATAAATATTCTTTTGTACGACATCTATTTTGGATTCTTGTGAATGAGAGGTTGAGTATGGGATGTAATTAATAAAAAGCACTACCTACGTAGAATACCATAATGACATTACTGCCTACAGGAGGTCACCTAAATTGCCTATTCAACACGCCGTGTTACACAAATCATAATGTGTTCTGGCACCAAAAATGCGGTTACTTGTAATTATAACATTATAATTATTTCTATACCTGCTTTATACTAATTAGTAATTATTCAACCTAGGAAATTTATATAATTCACAATTTTAAAATATTCAAGCGTACAACTATTTATATTATAACTAGGTATATTAACTGTTACAGTTAAATTAAATTATTTTGTTATACGTTTGTAAATTAAAAAAAAAAAATTTGTATACAATTATTTTAGTTAGTTATTTTGTTATGAATAGTAGAATTCATAATATTATTGATTAAAACAAATAAACTGTGTCTATTTACATTTTATATTATAATTGAATAAACAGTTAATTAATCATTTTAAAATATGCTATGTAATATTATAGGTAAAGTTATTGACAGGTTGCTTTTGTTTTATAATATTTTCTTTCCTTATTCTATGCACACTTTATTTAACACTAATGACTCTATTCTTAACTATAAAAGATGGTATTCCTTAACATTTTTTGGTTTTTGTATTTTCTGAGTTTTGAATAAAATGAACCACAAAAGGTTAAAAATAAATTACTGAAAACACGTTCATTCACGACAAGTAATAGTTACGACAACCCCTTATAAGATATTCATTGGATTTATGGTATTGCAATTTTCGACAGATATAAACTATACAATGTTTTTTAGAAACCACCCCTTTCAAAAAGGCGACACATAAATTTCTAAGTCCGGTGACGATAAAAATCTTCATGTGTATCATATTTCTGAGAAAAAAAATAATGTAGAAATTTGTTTAATGTTTCAACCTTTTATTTGCGCTATTTCTATAGAATATACTATAGTTTCATGCAGTTAAATTATAAATAATATGTTTAATTTATTTTCATTCGGTTACCCTATACAGGTAGAACCTATATATAATACCCATAGCGATATAACACCACTTTAGGCAATTAAAAATAGTCGAAAATTTATGTGTATATTTTTAAACAGTTTGTTACGTATGTTTCAAAAGCCAGATGGAATAAATGGCACTGATAAGAGTAAACAGAAATGCTTATTTGGTTATTTTTTATTCGATTTGGTTCACACAATTTCTGATTATCGTACTCGTCATCCAATATATTCTCGTACGAGCGTTCCAATAGAACGCATATTACTCTACAATAGTCTATCCATCGATGCATTAAAGTGTATAAATCTCATTTTATAGTACAACACGTCAACACGTATACGTTACATCAACACGTCTTGACGAGTAATAAAGACATTTAAAAAATGATAAACAATATTATTGTAATTTGTAATATATGTTTTCGCGATAGAAAACGTTAAAAACGATTCTGATTGTTATTTGTCACCCGGAATAGAAGTCAAACGCTTACGTTGAACGTAAAAATATAATAAATGTTTTATATGTATTTTAATATACGTACATGGTATTATTGTGATTGCAGGCGGTCCGGATGAACCATAAGAAAGAACAAGTGATCATACTCGACGAAGACAACATGTTATTAGACGATAAAATGATCTATACGTCTCAACCGAAGATTTATCCGTTCGCTGTAGTCCTTAGACTTCGTGTACTTCAGGTACCTAGTGTGCATTAACAATAATATTAACAAATTAATAAACTTAAATCGCGATGTAATTACTAGTGTGTTTAAGGCTAAATAAAATATAAGTAATATTGATTTTCGTGTATGTTAAATGTAAAAAAAAATAACTCAAACGAATCCCCGTATAGCATGATGTAAATATTCATATTATAAAAAAACACTCCTATAAAATCTATTAAGAAATTAAAAAAATTGAAAAATTGACGGCATTTTATGAAGGGTAAAATTTAATTTGTTTAATGTGATGTACCTATTGTTAAACCGAAGCATCTAGAAAATAACAATTTAAGTAAAACTTTTGGGTACCTACAACATAACATATTTGACGATTCATACTTTTGAAAAATATATTACGCGATGACGATTTACGCACTTCATTGCAGCATATATATATATTATCAAACCTTAGAAATCTTATAAAAACACCCAGTTTAACAAAAGTTCGTTTATCTTAACACAATAGTTATGTACCTACCTATGTAGTATGTATACGCATTTCAATAGTTCAATTTGAATTTTAGAAATTCAAATACCAAATAAATATGTGAAAATTAAATTAAAATCGTGAAACATTTTCACCTGGTGATCGTCAAAGATTATCTAAGGTGTCAAATAAAAGATGACAAATGACGGGATCGTCGCGTATTGAAGATATATGAGTTAAAGCCGCGGACAATCCTCCGGCGTTGGGCCGTATTTATCTCGCTTGTTATCGAAGGCATTCAAAACCGAACTTTTACTTTACAATTTGCTTAAACCGGCGTGAAATGCTTCCACCATTGTGGCAGTTTATTTATTGTTTTAGTGCAGTGAAACGTTGTTTAAAATTTAATTTTGACTAGGACAAGACATTCAAAAAAACCGTTTATCTTCATAACGAAACTGTAGACACGTTTTGTGTTTGAAGATTTTGATGTTCCTTGTTTAATACCTACCTCGAATTTTATTATATCTTTCTAGATTTTATAATATATTATAGCTTCGATATGGCTTCGATTAATGTACCATAAATAATGTTATTGTAATCGGACAATATATAGAAAGAAAAATACATTACATAGCAATGCCATATAGAACTTTATTACAGTTCCTTTAACACGCGTATACTTTTAATGTTAATTCTAAAAGTTCTTAGAAGCTCGTCTTTGTTTTATGTTTGCTATTTTTACGTTTGATTAATACACTAGAGTTTACCATGTGCATATTATTAGTATAAGCACTTAGTATTTTGTATAGGGTTTCAAATGAGAGATGCGATTATACGCTCGCCGAAACACGGAAATAATTAATGTGCAACGTGCATATAGGTAAGCACTCGGCAGGTATTCGGCCAACTGAAAAGCTTTCACATATTATAGTATGAAATAATATAATCTCAGTGGTCATTACTAGTCGCAACGCTCAGTGCGACGGTCGTTTAGTTTTATCCGTTCTAAAATAATAATGTACACCTCGCGATTGTTTCAAAGAACAATATATATATATGGTTTATTTACATATCGATAAAAAAAAAAGAATGATTAAGGTAAAAATATGCCTTGCACGCACTTATTCAATGGAAACCATGATTTTTATAGCTTAAGAGAAATTGTACGTGTCTACGTTATAATGTTCTTCGTACATGCGATTCGTGACTAGTCAAAAATATTATGTTGAAAATATTGTTTTTCAATCAGTCTCATCCACACGGATGAAATAAATAGAATATCGAGAGCGCGGTTATATGTGACTGGAATTCGTCATTAAATCAATATAAAATATGGAACCATGCGAGACGAAGCCCTTCACCACTGAACTTTGTGCAGCGCCCCGGTATCTTTTTTTCTGTGAGGAATTTATGAGATATTAACTTATTTTCATAAAGTCGGCAATGTCGTTGATACATCAACGGTGATCTCGTAAAAAGATTTATCCTTCATAACACCACATACCTTTAAAAAATATACATTCTTAAATTGACATAAAAATATAACAGTGTCAAATTTGACCCCTATTTCTCAGGAAAATACCTTTTCAGTTGCAGCTATTTTTTTCTTCATTTTTTATGAAATTCATTGCACGTCATTTATAAATAGTTCAAATACCTCTTGAACAGTGTACATAATATGTGGTATTAGATAAGGAAAAAATTACATCTATACTCTATAGACGGTTGCTATGTAATAAACTAAATTAAAAAGTAAAAACCATTCATTGGAATTTAGTTTAAAAGAATTAAAAGAAATTCTGTGGGTGAAAGATCTTTTTTCATTCATTTAAATTAAACGTATATAAATATAGAATTACAATTTTACTGTCTGTATATTATATATATATTACACTTTCGAGTATGAAGCCTTAAAAAAACAATAAATAGGCATACCATTAAGATTTTCAACAGGATGTAATGTTTTTTTTATTGTTTTCTCCTTATTATATATCATACTGATAAAAGCTATG
>PVMI01020204.1:4296-14543 GCA_008528875.1 Aulacorthum solani
GTGTTGGAAAGTTATCCTTGCTCTCAAAGTTGAGATCCTTAGTGGTGGGGATTAGTAAGATACTAAGATGTGCGTCTGATTGTCGTAGTTGTTAGGTGTATCATGTATGTAATTTTATATTTTGTTTCACTGTATGGTGTTTTAAATAATAGGTATTTTGCTTATTAAATTAGATACGATGTTGATATTATTTTTTCGTGTCAACAGGTGGTATAACGCTAAATTATATTATTATATACTTATATAGTGTCTTTAGGTTGCTCGTTGGAATATATCTGAGTGACTGCTTAAGGCCGGTGTAAGGGTGTATAATTTGATATTATTGTTCGGTGGTAAGTATTAGTTTTTGGCTACTTTGTATTTTTTTTATCATAGTATACACAACGAAGTTTTGCTAACAAATTGCGGGTGTACGTTTTGTTCACGCGAGTAAATGACAATTTTAAAGAGAAAAAACGTTATCGTAAAGTAAAAAAAATTCTCCTAAGCCCATATTATATGCAAATTAAATATAAGCAGGACTAGGATTCGTAATGGAATACAAAAATTGCAAGATAAATATTTTATTTACCAAAATATGCGAAAATATGCACTTAAATTTCTATATTATAAACACAAAAATATAGTGACAAAAAAAATATATTTATTGATATACATCAGTGATTGGTTGTTTGTCTTAATATAATATAATTTAGAAATAAAATTTATAATTCACATTCAATAGTGGAAATACGAGTGTTACATGCTATGTCCACATATTTTTTCAATTTTTCGAGTATAAATGATCGGCGATTGGATCGTATATTGATTGAAGCTCTTTTCAACATCACATGCTGTAGTTATTGCATATTAATATTAAATTATAAATATTAATTACGAAATATACTATATAACATGCATTTTTTGTGTTATTATAAATTATAATCAAAAAATTCAATAATATATTAATATCCTCCGTTTTAATAATATTTTTATCAGGTTGTCTATTATAGAGCTGAATACAAAGCTATCTACATTACCCTAGATAATATTCCTTATATCCCGACTCTTTTCAAATTAATGAAGCCTATTAACAAATATTTTTCATTTCAGGATAATTATTTATGTTAGCAAGCGATAACCAATATTCACTATCAAACATATCAATTACCACATTAGACATCACACCCGAGTTCTAAAATATAATTACTACTAATGACAGAATTCAGTTATTTTATATCTTACAATTCAAATGCCAATTTTAATGGCGAACTAAACCTGATTTGGATCAATCCGTGCACAAATGTGCACTACTAAACCACGTATAAAACATTATAATATTATGTACAAAATAATAATTTAAATAATAAAAATGGAATAAATGGAACAAAATGGTCAAAATAAACAAATGGATAACAAATTAACAAAACCAAATTACTCTAAAACGATATAGCCATTTCATTTATACCTATTTAAGCTTATATTTTATTGTTTTTTCCGTCAGCCACTAGCCTGCAGAATTCGGTAATAATTCCATTGAAAACTTTTGTTGATCACTTATCACTTGAATTGATCAGAATGTAAACATTTCCTCGACTGCATATGGCGGCCGACTTCATATTTGAGTGTAAAATAATATATGTGGAGTCGGCTATCTAGTGGCTGAATAATAAACTTAATTGATAAAATAATAATAAATAATGACACGGAAATAAAAGAGTGAAGGCGCCTCGACATTGAGATACATTGTCATTAAAGTTTCTTTTTAAAATTTATTGCAAAATAAAATGTTTCAGCACACTGAGTGCTATTATAAATCAGTAACAATTTAATAATGTTAATAATAGTTTTTATAACCAAGTTATATAAGTAGCATTTTGATAATTATAAATTATGATATACATAATGGCATTGATAACGAGTACAGTTAGAACAATAGTTGTGAATGTTGATGAATATTAATATAACTATGTATATACAATATTGCTATTTGTGACACATTTATAGGTAATATGTTACAGTTGAACTGTTGTATACTCATGGTTTTTTTTAAAATTATCTTATTAAATCAAAGTTTGGGAATTTTAAAATACTGAAAAGTCTACATGGTTTTTTTACTTCTCAAGCAGTTTGAAATACAAACTGGGAATGGTAATGACAAAGGTAGAGACGCCACTCTGAACACGTATTTAAATGAGAAAGAAGCTACAGTGGCAAAAAAATGTACACTAATGTGTACGTGATCATTTGCAAAAACATAGATAGGTATTCAGATGTCCCGTTCTTCTGTAGCCACATTTACCATTTTAGTCAGAAAGAGCGTCATTAATAGTTGTGAAAAAAATATTTGAAAAAGTCTTATTTATGTACAACTGAAGATACGAGTTTTTTTTAAGTAATCAGGATTGTTGTTTAAAAACTTAAAATAAATGGAGCATTTCTCTCTAATCGTTATAGTTTTTTATTATTATTATTATTTTGTATTCATAAATATTTTTAATTCCTAATTTTCACCAACATTTGCTGTGGACTAATTACTACCATTAAAGCCGCCGAACAGCATTAAGCTACCTATTTTAAATTTATAATCTTTTTCTAGTTTATGTGTGTGTGTGTTAACTATTTACTTATTTACATAATGACCGGGAAAAACGAATTGACAAAAATACATTTTTTTTAAATTTCAACAAGGTGTACTTATACATTTTTCATATCTGATGAAAAAAGTTACATTATAATTATTAAACATTTCATCAAAATTACATTAAATTGCATCACTCTAAGTTTTTTAATGTTATATCTGAGTTATTCATTTCATTTTAAGACGAAAAAACAAATTTGTGATGCGTTTCATAAAGTATTTTTTTTTCGACAAAAGAAAATAATTCACACAAATAACTAATGGGCCATAAACATTTGTGTTGTTGTTTGTATTCTTAAGTAGACTGTGAATATTTAAATCTAATTATAATGGAAACTATTGGAAATATTAACATGGCACACTTTGAGCTTTTAAATATAATGTATTTATTAATGCATTGATACATGAACATTGACATTTTAAAATGTTATATTTGAATAATCCTTATTTGTATGAATTTTAATTTACTTAATTTAGCTAATTGTGGTCAATATTAAGATTCAGAAACATGAAAGATATAAATAGAGTGTAAGATATAAATTATAGATACAAAACGTATTTCTTTGCCTTTTTACGTTTGGTCAAATTCAGGTTTATATGTCATAACCAGGTAAAATACATTTTTATTTTTATTAACTCTTAATTATCAGCAATCTCCATAATATTATATTTTTTACTTGTTTTAGTGAAAATTGATTGCTTATAATTTAATATTATAATAAATGTTTCATATTTTGACTGAAATTTTGACACCCATGGCACCTAAAAAATAACAATGTAAGTACAACAATAAATTGTTTTGTACTCTAAAAAAAATTTAAATTATTTAATTTAGGGTCTTAAATTAATTCAAATGTGTATTGAACATCAAGTATACTTGCTTAATACAATTATAGTGGTTTGGTGAGACGTGGTCGTGAGCTCAAACTTCGGCAACGCTCTGAGCGTAGGTACAGGTGGTGGTTAATAGCACTCGGATGGGTGACCATCCGGGTTTTTAGCAACACATCCTTGTCACACATACAAATACGTGTTCCAGCCAACAGCCTTTCCCCACACGCACAGTACCAGGTTAATGACCTTAGTAGTCGAAGCTTTAATTCTAATAAGAAAAAAATAAAAAATAAAAAATAAAACTACCATACTAGGTATACATCAACAAATTAACGATTTAAATAGAGGTATTGACGGCACATATATGTTTGTGTCAGAACGAATATAACTTTAAAAATATCTAGGCTTGACTGTTAAAATCTATTGTCAATTTTGTCATTTATTATTCTATAATATTTTAGTGTTGAACGTATAATATTATGGAGCGATCGTTTTTACATAAATATATGGCATTTTCATTCTTAAAAACGTTTTCATTTTTATTTGAATTCACATCGTATTTTTTTATTGATGTTTATTATTTTCATCATATTGATGCGATTTTGCTGTGAAAAATATTGCCTGATACGAGTATACCTACACATATTTTGACTCCTTATTATACTGCCTTGACAAGTTCTTTTATGTAAAGTATAGAATTTATTGCAGTTTTGTTATCGATTTGATACGTTTTACTAGAATCAATTTAAATTTTTATTTATCAAATCTTTCTGTTACACTCTGTATGTACCTCAGTCAGACACAGTTTAAAAACATTTTAAGGAGCAAGAAAAAAGTTTGAGTTTTTGATAGCCGATTATATTTATATCACTTATGAAAACAAAAAAAATTCCAACAAAATAATTTATAATTTGTAATATTCAAAAATTATTAGTTATTGACTGTTGTACATTTTTTATGGGCATTTTGCAAAATTGAAACATTAATTTAGGTTAATTCGGCAAAAAGTTTTCAAAATAAAAACATTTTAGTGTTTTTCTATTTTCCATGGTGAATATTGTTTTATATTGAGAAATAAGAACTGATCACTAAAAACATATTATGTAGACTGTAAAGTAAACTAACGTGTTTATGCGTTGAGACATTGACGGTTATTTCAAAGAAATTTCCCCATAGCCTAGCTAATGGAACAAACTATTAAAACTCGTATTTTTTTTTTAAGAAACAACGATACTCTTTGAGAACAGCACCCCAAAATATATCCCTAATATTATTTTACTCTGTATTTCTGATTTAACGGAATATGTTAGCCACCGAAAACTTAATGCTGTAAAAGATTATCTTTTTTCTTTTTGTTAAAATACGATTTTATGTCACTCTTCTTTTAAGACTAACATTTTTACATCTAAATTTTACGATTCTGACCTACTTCAATAAAACCATATTTTTATAACGACTGATTTCCATAGTGTAATATTGTTATTGTATTATATATAAAATAATTTCGATAAAATAAGTATTGTATCTGTGTATACAATATTTTAATGGGCAGCTATACTTACTCATACGCTTCATAATATTTCTGTTATCTTATAATACGATCTATTCGTATACGACCATAAAACTCATACCAAATAATGCTAAATGGTCTAACACTATATCCAGCCGTTGGTAATCATTCGAGTACACGTTTTTTGACTTTTTTTATTTAGGTGCTTTTTGTCATAAAACAAGACAAATGGTTTCCAATACATTGGCCTAATTATATTTAATTTGCGTCTAATAAGAATTATAAGTGCTTACTACGATCTGAAATGGACTGTTTTTCATTTTAAAAGATAACAATTTAAATCCCATAAGCACTGATGATATATTATATCTTATATATTAAGTAGCTTTTTATCTTAAAAAAACACATGGTTCAAAATGAAGACATTAATTTATTCATTTTTTCAATTTATGCCCCCCCCCATATTAAAGTGAAGATTTTTATGTGTGAATCCTGTATGGGTAATTCAAGATGTACCTACTCATATGAACGTGACTTTTACTTTTTCATTTGGCAGAAAATCCTAAAATATATTAATTATTTTGTTTATTTATTCTGTTTCTGTTTTTTATGTATAGGTTTAGTCTAAAATGTTCATCACGAGAAGTTACGA
This sequence comes from Aulacorthum solani, assembly GCA_008528875.1. Classification (NCBI taxonomy): domain Eukaryota; kingdom Metazoa; phylum Arthropoda; class Insecta; order Hemiptera; family Aphididae; genus Aulacorthum; species Aulacorthum solani. The sequence goes on from PVMI01020204.1 coordinate 9,913, forward strand.
TGATATTCTACCCACGTGTAAGGTATACAACACATTTTATGTTCAATATAAAATATATATACGATTTTCATATTTAATTTTTTTCTTATTTCCCCGAAAAAGTGCATGACACGCGTTACATTCAAAATATGAGAGGCATTGCCATTTTAATAATGTAAAAAATCCTGTTTTCACGAGTGTTGAAAACCAATTTTGAAGCTTATATAGTTACTAATAAACAAAAAACACACTAACTATGTATTTAAGGTAGAGTACACTTGGAACACATACGAACACATACGAAGGCCACACTTAACAAATTGTACTCTCACTATTCATGTCGTGAATAACGCAGTTCATGTGTGCTTGGTACATTTCCGCAGTCATTGGTTCATGTACAATTTACCGACCCACTTGAGCACACAACATTTGTTCGGGTGTATAAGGTCATTTGCGTATTAATTTCAGATAAGAGTTAACAATATCGTTTAAATAATATGATACATTTTAAAGACGAAATTAAAAGAAAAATGTATTTACTTTTAAACTATATGAGATGAAATCTTTGTAAAATGTAAAAATTCAGTTGGGTTAAAAATAAGTTATAGTTGAGAGAGTTTGTTATCTGATAAAAGAAGACATAATGTTTATCGTGTTGTGAAAAAACACTTTTAGGTCTAAATAGCCTAAAACGTATTAAATTTATTAAAAATGAAAAACTACTGGAATTTCTGTATAATTTAAATCTATAAAATATTACTATGGCGATATTATTAAATGAAACTTCGAGAATCTCGACTCTTAAATTCAGAATAAAATTGTATGTGATCTATTATTTTTAGATTTATCGTTATTATACAAACGTATTATGTAATAAATAGGTATAGTTCAAATGTCCATTGTTTCACACCTGACACGAAGACCAGGGAATGCATTACTATAAAAAGAAAACCACTACTATTCATCAACAGCTAGTTGGAACAAACAAAGCAACTTTAAAATATAATGCTTATTTTTTTTTCGAGCAATTTCATGTTTTAAAATTTAAATTTTCTCTGCTTTTCAGTTTTGTGTAATCTTTCGTTTAATATACTATAAACCCGACGACGATTATTACCATTATATCTTGAGACTAAATGCTCTATTTTCCGTTATCCAGACCATATAATATGTCGAAACTTCGTACGAAGTAAAAAGACAAGAAAATGATATAAAAATATATGAAAAACTGTATATTATTAATGTTCATTCTTATAAGTTATTATATTTTCACATTGCACACTGCACAATACTCACGCGATAATTAAATTTCTACTTTTATATGTCAATGACCACAATATTTTCCATATCATGAGCTTCAAGTTGAACAGTTTGTTAATGAATAAATATTTCAATATCTTATAAGGAAAATGATAATATCTGAAATATTATAATTAAATTATAATATTAATGGCATGACCCTAGATTGCCTATACAAAACGCCGTCCTATGTGTATGGTAGTATCCTATTAATATTTTATAGTAAAAGTTCAATAATTATTGCACTTAGTTTTACTACTATTAATAATTAATATCAGTACCTACAACTAAATCTTACAAAATACTGTAACTCTTGGACTAAGTTGGATACAATCATAACAATTTTGAACTATCTCATAATATCTTTGACATTATTTCTTAAGTATTTTTTATTTACTTGATGGTTTTCTACCTATTACTTGACAGGTCTTGTATAAGGGACGTCGTCAGTTTTATCATATTAATGTAAATACTTGGTAGATTTCTGAATTTCTGAGGATTACGGACTAATAGATAAATACTAAAGAACATAATTGGAGCCTCACTTCTGAAGAACTTTGTATTACATTTTCAAGCTATTTCTCTAAAATGACTGAAATACAACTAAACAATAACTGTAAAATTTTAATCATCTTTAAGTAAATCAAAAATATCTAAAATATTTTTAAAGTTTAATTATATCTAGAAAAATGCTTATTTAAATATTTTATCGAATTTCTATGGGTTTTTATTTTTGGATAAAAGAAAAAAAACAATATCGATTCTGTAAAAACTGCAGGAGTGCAAATATTCTCATATTTTTATAATTTTGTTTTAGTTTTACCTTATATTTTCAACTGTTCTACCCATTTCAGAGACTAAAAGATATCCTTAAAATTAAAGATTGAACTATTTTATTTTTACTGCTCCAAATTGTGATGATATACACAAAAATTAAATTTATAAAAAACAAACATCATTGTACAACCAATACGTTCATCACTTTAATACTTAGTATTTTTGGTAGTTTTCAGTCTTTAAGTTAACTTGAGTCTAATGTAATTTGTCACTTCACTCTCGTGTCACAATCCAAACGCACGAATGTCTTAATAATTCAAAAATAAATTCCAATAAAGAACATATTGACTCGAAATTTATTGGGGATGATTTATAGGTGACGAGGCCAAGAGTGTGCTAAAGGCAAACTTCCCAGTACATGATTTAGTAGACATGGACCAAGTTTCCCAAGAACATAGCAGGGTTAGTTAAGGACACGCGAATGTTGTTTGTTGGATTGCTCCATTTATTTACAGACACTTGCTTTGAAATTAATGGCTATACATGTTTTCTAGGTACGACTGCTAAATTCTTTCTGTTTCAGGCCAATAAAAATAATATTGTTCTAACATGACATGTATTGAGTACCAGTGGCGTAAATAGATATTTTCAGTGTGATGGGTTATATAAAAAATTATACGTATATCAAAATATTTATTTAATTTTATTATTTTTTATGCATAGTTTTAAAAAATACCAAAAGAGGGGGTTAAACACCTCTTACCCGTGTTCACACCATTGCATATATAATTGCGTAATATGTTAACGATCGAATTTTGATCTCGTGGAAGTCATATTATCATCTAAAATTGGTGTTAAAACATAATTTTATCATCTTTCTTCTGTGGCCTATTTCACAGACCTTCAAGCTATACGCACGCAACAAAAGGTTAACATAGTGATCGATACATAGCTATAAGTACGCCTGTACACGTATTGTATAAATAATAATTAGGGACACCCACACATACACACGTACTCACGTGGACTCAGATGATTATAATCGTGGAGAGGTGGAATATTATTTAGGTATCTACTATTATCACCACTAGTCGTAACAGCACATTGTTTGACGTGTGCAGCAACAGCACAAACAACAATTTGTTCTTAAGTATGGTATAAGAGCTGATACGCTGAGTCTTGCGTATCAGTTTGTTAAGCCAAAAATTAAATTTTTTATCGGCTCGTATGTTTAAACACGAGCGTGGTACAATATCCGATTGTCCGGCGACGATATGGCTTTCTCCGAGTGAATTCCATGTACGACAAATATGATTATAATCATATTATTATTATAATATAATTGTAACGACAACAATAATAATAATGACAATTATTCATCACTCAATGGTCTGGAGTGTTATTTCACCGGTTTGATCTACGAAGTTACTCAACGTTGTTCATGCCGAGTACACACACACACACACACACACACACACTCCCACCCACACACTCTAAATCTTGTGTGTGATTGTGTACGTAAATGAATGGCGGATGCACATAATATCACGGTGTGAGTTCAAAATGGCTATTTCAAATCACAATAGTAACCAATTATTTTACGACCAAAATGTTCGTTTATACAAAAAACAACCGTATACGGTACATTATTATTCTAATGCGCATAGATGTAATAATATCGTGTGTTGTGTGCGCGTTAACAATATTGGATATTATGTGTATATCAATATTTTGTTAAAATGCAATGCCAACGATCGAACATTGCACGCATAGGACTTCATTTGATTTGGAGATCTCGTGTAGTCAGAATTGGCAGCTTTTTAACATTAATTAAAATCTAATAACAATAATACACGTTGTGGTGGTGGTTTTCGACGAAATATTTGTTCGACACCAAAGCACAAACTGCACTGCCTCCACAGTCACGTCGCATTACTTTCTTAATTGAATAATACGACAAAACATTTGGTTCGTGTTCCGAAAAGTATGAAATTTAATATTATACCAGAAAATCATTTGAAACTCAACAAAGTTAATACACCAGCTATGGTATAACAAAATTTTATGGAAATCAATTTAACAACCAGTTATATCAATCAGTTAATGGATTTAATCAGTGAACTTGCATAATGAATTAATCTGGTCATAGACTAATTATTATATTATTGTATAGGTAAGTAGGTACCTACCTAATTGAAGTAAAATTTAAACAAAGTTAAATCATTGTACGGGTTCTTTATAAAAATATATTTTCGATAATTTAAACGGAAATAAATGTACTGCGCAATTAAATTTACGTTAAGTACTCTTCTAGTACTTGCTCTCCGATAACTTTATTTTTTCCCCTCGGGCTTTGAACTGTCAAGATTCTACATGGTATTTGAGTATTAAATAAACGATTTTAAAATATACGGTATTATAAACATATTGTAATCATTAAATAAAGTTCACGAGATAAATCTAGCTGAAATCGCTGATATACTGAGATTATATGTATTAAAATAATATTATGTTCCTACACACTATTAATTCTGAATGAATTGATACTTGGAACTATGCTAGAAAGTTACATAATG
>PVMI01020205.1:0-18227 GCA_008528875.1 Aulacorthum solani
AATTGCAAATTTTCTTGATTTTTAGGTATTTTGTCAAAATTCGAACTGTAAATGCTTATTTAAATAAATTTTGACTACGGATTTTAAGTATTTTTCATATAACATTGTTAAAATATATTAGGAGCCTTGTATTCAATTTTTAACCTTTTTTACTGAACGAATAAAATTGTATTGTCATTTATAAAAATGTAAATTTCATGAATATACAGTCATTTTTTTAGAGTTGCAGCAAAAACCAAAATAGATTTTGTCGAAATCCTATTTGGTTCAAAAATTCTCGTTTTTCCCTTAATTTTTTAATTGTTCTTCACGGCGCTTTTGAAAACTACTGGGAAATTTTTGACCTCCAAAGTACCAACTAGATTTACTTTCCATCCAGAAAAGCTACTGAAGTTGAAAATCAAAGCATTATTACTGTCCTAAAAAGTGATGACAGACACAAAAACACACATCATTGTAAAATCAATACATTCATCGCTCCACTCAGAATCTAAAATTATTATTAATAAAATCTGAATGAGCAATATAATATTCAAAAGGAAAATTTATTATTTCAACACACAATATGTCAATATTATTATTTATTTGTTTATGCTCGATTACCGAGATATTGAGAACTTCATCATACAAACCTGAATATAAAAATAAGTACCCAATTAAAAACGAAGTTAAAATTTTGGAATATTTTTTATAGTTTGTATTTTAACCACAATATATTTTTATCCCAAGATTTGCCATTTATCATTTGTACAACCCCAATTGCAACACTAATTTGATGTTTGGCTGAATTAATTTGTATGTTGTACAATTTACCAAAAAAATTTCAGAAATGTAGGAAAATTAAAGATTTTACTTGTTTAAAATAAGGTTTTCTCCGGTATTCGTACTTATACATTACTATGAATTTATAATATTATTTTGTTGTTGAGGGGAAAAGTGTTTAAATCGTTTAACCATCAGCAATTGCTATATAGAAAACTCTTCTGAATTCAAACCTTAATAGTCACATTATTCGAACAGATCCAACAGAAAATTGAGAAAACTTGCAATGAGTTTATTAGCTATAACTTACTGTAGTTTTCAACTTCTTGGAAAACTTATGCACCCAACATGCAATAGAACACCCGTCTAATTGAAAGTCCGTGACTTCAGATCTAAATTTTGTGTCTAGTTTTGTTTATTTGCGATTTAATAGATGATTATGCAAGTTTGTAGGATGAACTCAGAAACTTTGAAATTAGGGTCGAAAACGTTCCCCTAAACAAAACTGAACAAAATATCGAGCATGCAGGCGTGACAACATAGGTCAAGTGACATGTTTTCGAAGGACACGTAATAATTGTATTATATCCACCGCCATATCATATGATATTATATTCCTTTTAAAAGGCAACTTGTTGAATAAATAATTTTTATATGTTGATTATTCAATTAAATAATCCCTTAAAATTTGCATCTAATTAACGCCGATGCTTGTATTAACAATCATATTAATCCGTGATCTTTCAAGTTCTCGCGTTAGCACAATTAGCATATTATTCAAATTGCACTAAAACAATATGTGCTTCATACACTGGGATTCGTCTAAACACAAATTACTAGAGTTATGACTATATTGTATCGATGGTACATGCAAATATGGGTATGAAGGAATAATAAATATTTTTAGAACAGACATTTTAATATCATAATATTATCGATGGACCAAAAATAACTTGTCCAAGCGTAGCAGAGGGTGCTAATAATAATGGCATAGGTACATACTGGGGCAGGTAAAATAAATATCGATTTATTTAGTCTTTAATCACATATCTCATTATTTACCATAAAAAAGATTAACTAAATACGTCATATAATCGCTAGTTTTCATGATTATTGCTATATTATATTTTCATCTAACATAATATCATTATTATTACACGGGAATTAACTACGCGAACCGCGCCCAAATATAAGTTTGCAGCTACATAATATATATGTAAAGGGCAACAAAAAAATAAAACTCAATAATACAGTAAAAACTTTGACCCAGCTCTTATCTTCGTTGAAAAAGGTACCTACATTTATATATATTATAGGGGTTGTAAACTGCTCTCCACTACTATATGGCAACGCACGTCAATTATTAGAGTGTTTGGTACTCTTTGCTCGCCTCGTAAACCTAAAATAACCCTAGACTTGTTGTGAGAAACCATACTGAATATGTTTATCCCTCTAATAATATTTATTAGCAAGAATTTGGTCAAGCGTCAAACACAATAGTATCTAAATTGTATCTAAGATAATGACTGCAGATGACTCTATTATTATTGTATTAGTGTTCGGAGCGTAATTTAAAAAAGGTTAGGGCCTTAGTTATAAGCCACTCATTATAATTTTAATATGTTTTACTGTGTTATAATAAGTTATTGGGACCGTCATAATATTATAATAAATAATATTGGTGACGATAAATGATTATTTTTAAAACCAGTAAAAGCAAGAGCAGGTTGAAATGAAAAAGAAAACTAATCCGGTTGAATTTTTCGACCATATTATTATCCATGTTTTAAAAGACGATTTTAGCCTGTGTAATTTAATAAAGTTATTTAATTATGCTTAGGAGCATTACACATCAAAAATATAAATTATCGTAGGTAAGTTAAGTCTCCTAAACGTGACAAATACTATAGCTAGAGTTTCAAAAGTATTAAATGTGTCCATAAGACGTATAGTGTCTTGTATTGTTGAGCATTCGGTGAATATATAATATATATAGTTTATGTTTTTTAGGTTCAATTTCGATATTGTACAAGACATTGTTCATAATAAGTTATAATTCTATTCAATGAAAAAACTTTTTTTTGTGCATTTCCGGGACATTTTATTTGACCTAGTTGAACAGAATTCTATATAACTGTAATCAATATTCTAGTTCAACCCAGCAAACTAATGTCATGTATTAAACACAAATACAAGAAATACTGGTAAATCCATTACAGTTACGTTTAATAAAAAAAACTTTTTGTAGTTTTTAGAGATATTGGACTACAGACTCAATATATGTGTACCTACATTATGTATAAATATGAGGATATACAGAAAAGTTAGATAGAATTTTTTTATTATTATTGAAGATTTTTATGCAAAATTAATATTATAAGTAAATACAGTAATATATTATTAATATAAGTACTGCAGTTTTCAAAAAAGAAAACAATTGCTAAAATATTTGAAGATTTAAAATGGAATACCTATGTGTTACAATACTAAAACTTCTGTGGAAATAATATAATCTTCAAATTTAAATACATGATGAAAACTGCAACGCATACCGCTGGGAGAAGTTAGGAGATTGGATGGAAGATAATATTACAATTTCATTATTAAAAGGAGAATAACTGTTTTAAGTTCTAACGACAAGACGTTACGCATATTCAAGTCATGATTTCATAGCTATATGCGTTGGTTGTTCTCTATAAGAAAAAATATTCAGTAGAGATTTAAGTAGATATTTCGAAACATGTATGTGTTATAACAAAATATTATAGTAAATATATTCTTTTACATTTTAGATATTGAATAAAAAAACAACATACATTTGTTAATGAGGGTGATTTTTAAGAAAATAATTTTTGACGGGGCTACATGTTAAAAAGTCATCTAAATATCCATGTAAAATTACATAATTTTTAAAATAAATTTAAAATTGGTTATATTTTAGATACTTTATCAAATTAGCAAAATAATTAAAATCTTGTGTTCAAGAAAAAGCAATAAAAAATAATTGTAAGCATTTTCCGGAATCTTATGTACAAATTTGAATTCACATAAAAATTAAATAATTTATTATAGCATGTACTATGGAAATGTGACGTTCTAAATACATTTTGATTTAGAACAAAATTGTGATCGAATACTAGCTACCTCAACACAATAATATTTATAAATAATTACTGTGTTTGAAACATATTAAATCCGAGACAATTCATAAAATGGTCTATATTATAATTACGCTATGATAATCGTTTTTGAACCCTACCATAATTGATATCGATAAATGCTAAATTTATAATCATCTAAATAAAAATGAATTGTGACAGAATTTTGTATGTTTGCATGCACTATATATACGACAGGTAAGAATATTATTCATGATATAATAAGGATGGCCAATCAATGTGACACTTTCACTTTCTACCGTAACTCTATCGGGACAAAATGGTCTCTTGTATTCTATATTATCCAAATATTTACAATGGATATAGTGGCAGCATTAAATTTTTAGCCATCCGTCATCGATCACCGAGGTGAGACCTAAAACTATCAAGCATTCACCTTTCAATCTTCTTTGAAGATCAGCACAATGTTCCTCGATAGTAAGGTAAACCGTAAACATTATTTCCTCCATCTAACCTGATACGAATAACCTTTAAGGCTTTAACAATGGCATCGAAGAATGTAAATAAAGTTTTAGTAAAAAACGAAATTGTAATATTTGGAAATTAATATTTCTCTAATTTACAAAATTCAATTAACGACAGTTGAAGTATGCAACTATAGAAATACAATTTTATTATATCGGTACTAAATTATCTAATCATAGTTTAAAGTTTCAAATAACATAGCTAAAATTGAAATTCAATATCTTCTTAAAGTACACCATCAATTTATACATGTTGTTATTTTTTTTTGTAGAAATTTGCGAAGTGATAGTGATATAACTATTGTGTACATGTAATATTATATTTTAAAATATACGTATACAAACAAATTAGATAATGTGTTATTTTGCTTTTGAAATGTGGACGAAAGGTACAAAGAGCTAATAAGTAAGCACTTATGGCTTGTATTATTCAATATTACAATTGTTGAAAATGTAAAGAACATAGTAATTTACAGATATTTATTATGTGCTTTTAACATTTGAGTACAATTATCTCAGAAGAAATCTAATCTTACAATAATATATATTTTTTGTCTTTATGTCTGTCATAACCTTTCGGGAAGTTAAAATTTTAAAATTTTTTGGTTTAAGGGTGATTTATGATAGCATATTGGGTCTTATTGATACTTTATTGTAGAGGGAGGGCTGTTGAAATGAAAACAATCTTTTGTTTAACATAATATTAATATTTAATAACCTTTCGGAAATTTTCACTGCATCAATTAATGTGGACCCAAACCTTATCGCCACTTCAATTGAATTTATCGTCACATTCAATTTACTCAACAAGGTTACAAAAACATTCATACCGTATCATGTAGTATTCAAGTAATTAAGTAGACACCTGAGTAGCTTTTATATTATAATTTGTACATCATTATACTTCTTTACTGCCTAAATTATGTATACAATTTAATCTTATTAATTTCATTCATTGATCACGACTGTTGCAGTGGATTTATTTAAATAAAATAAAATTAGTAATAATGTTTAGTAATTAAATAATATTACTATTAATATAATATTTTTCAAATAATTGAACTTAAAACTGACTATAAATTAAACCGAATAGTGTGGCGTCATTTATTGTTTGAAATAAAATTAATCGTTTGTAAAACGATCTAAATGTAAAAACAACCATTAATTTGTTTAAGTAAAAAATGCATATTTTAGGTGTTTAAATTATTCTTTTTGTTATTATTTGTTTTGACTTACATAACTATTAAATTATTAACATATATCCAAATTCCAAATATCGAAAACAAAATAATTCAAATATAAGAAAACATCCAGTGATGATTATAGATAAATTCGGTTTTCTATAGGAACTTATTTTGTTTAACAACCTTATTCAACGTACTGTTCATTCTTAAGAATGTTTCAAGGATCTGAAACTTTCATGCCCTTCACAATAATGCAGCACAAGATCTATTCAATACCATTTTGTGTTTGTCGGTCTATTAATCCTAATATACCTCATACAACATCTCACGTACCTATGTTATAATATACGTTTACTGTTTTATAATGGTATAAATGAGAAATTCGAAAGAATATGAAAATTCTCACATTTTATAATACACAATTTTAATTTAAAGTATTAGTCATTATAGCATTTACCTAATATTTGAATTTAGTTACGTTGTCACTTGTCAATTAGCATTCATGTAAGGTGTTTACATACTTATATGATAAATTATAGGTTAAATTATTAAATTAAATAATAATAGTACAAATTATTAACAATATTATATAAGTTTAACTTGTTTAATGACTTTAAGAAAATGTAACATATCAACAGTATTAACAATTGATTCTGTACTTACTCTAATACCTTGTATGTACCACATTTCGTTCCTAGTGGTAATTATATAATATTTTGATCTTATAATTGTAGCTATTTTATATTTTTATTAGATAACGATATCGATATCCCATTATAAATTAACTACCTATTGTTGTAGACTATTATCTTTACAGTATAACTACTCAGAATCTGATCGTTTAAAGTCGATTTACGATTTAGATGTATTAAATTTTCAAAAAAGTTTATATTTTAACAGCTTATTACGATAATAAATGGCAGTTGAAACAAAACAATTTATTTGTATTATTATAGGACACCCCTTGTGGTATAAAGTATATGTATGGGTAGGAAAAAGAGATCTTTAAATGTAATTATAAGACTCAAAAATCGTGATTTAACTAAATACATACTGAAAAGTTGAAGTGTTAGATGAGCAATGAGTTATGAGTACGCTCGACGATTAGCCACATAACCTGTATTAGTGTTTTAATATTGTTTTCAGAATCAAACTGGTTTATTGTTTTTGTTTTAACAAATTATGTCGTTTAAACTTTCATTGAAGCGATGATACTCTATATGTAACTAAATTTGTACTTTACCGGCAGGTATGGATATTTTTGACTCTCGGCGAGTGTCAAACCGAAATACTGTGGGCTGAGTTTGATTAGTACTTTGGCCAACTACTGCGCCGGCAGATCCTCGTTTCTGTCTGACTCCTGTGTCCCTGTTCCACAGTTTGTCATCCGTGATACGGCTCCTATCGCCAACTTTCAATGCAGCTGCAGCCTGAAAATATTAATATTAATGTACTATGGACAGTTGGTTAATTTCCGTGCATACATAGTAGGTACGCAATGTTTTAAAATGTCATCGGTTATTTCAGATTTCAGTAATTGTATTTATTTTTTTTGAAACAGAGGAGGTAGTAAATACCACTGAAAATATGACTTTTAACATATGTAATGTATTTATTTAAGAATTAGAATATCCCAGAAATACAAAATTATATTAAAATAAAATGCAATATAGGTTGGTCTAAGTAATATACAATTGTCAAACATAATATAATAAGTATTTTGAGACAGTAAATTAAAAAGAAAATAAAAGTCGATTAATTATACAGTGTATAATGTCATTACATAATATATACACTCTAAAGAAATTAAGAAAAAAAAAATGAAGACCACACATTTATAATAAATGTCACCATTTTAAGTTATTATAAAATAGTACAAACAAAAATTATGCTAAAAGATACTGTCATATTTCTTGAATTTTTACAAGTTGTTTTTCTAATTAATTGTCTCAAATTGTTATTTATTATGTTCATCTCTAGATGTCAAAAAAAAAAAAAAAACAAATAACTGTTTAAATGCTTTTACATTTTAAATTGAATGGAAACGAATATAATGCAGAAAATAATAATTACCGTTAAAATAAAAGTACCTACTTAATACCATACTAAATAATATAATATAAAACCGTATAGAATATGTTTACATGTACCTACGTACCTACTCTCTCACCCAACATGTTCAGTGGAGCCCATTATCTACTTGAATAAGAAATACAAATAAAATAAAATAGAAGTATAGTAATATATTATTGTTATTTTGCATTTTTGATGATATACATATTTTTTGCGATGAAGAACAATTTATTTTGAGTAATCGATTCTCAGACGTTCTCTGTACATTAGTTTTTCTGAGCCATATTGTTTTTATAACACAACAACTTTGTAATTAATGTGTCCACTGACTGTTTTTTCATGTGTTCATTATGGTTATACTTTTATTGACCACGAAATAAAAGGTACCAGGCTTAACGTCCAGTGTCCACCCTATTTGGATATGTTATTTTTATGAATATTAAAGAACTTTTGTGATACCATGGATAATGGATATACAATTATAGGAAGTATATATAAAAAAAATGTAGTTATTTAGAAATAATTATACAGCGAGTTTCAAAACCATGAAAGTGTTTATAACCTTGATATTTTTTTACCAAATTCAAAAAAACCAATTAAAGAAATGTAATTGTTAAAGAAATTAATTTAAATATATTTTAGATTAAAATTGCCTAAAAAAACCTAATGCTGTGCATATACTTATTATATTTTATTTATAGCTTTTACCACATACACATAACAACTTATTGGTATTATTATTATTATTGTGTAACGAATTAAATTTGAGATACTGAGCCGAGTAGTCTTGCTTTTTTATGTCAGTGTGAGGAAACAGTTGTAGCTTTTGTATTTTTTAATAGTAGAAAAATACTTCAATTTTCAATTTCGGAGATGGTTTTTGGTAGCCAATTAAATTGCTTGGTACTTTGGAAGGATCAGAATAAAAAATGCTCAATAATTAATTTAGTGATTTGGGGAAAACCTAACCTAAAAAAAAAAAAAAATTATGGAAAAAACATGAATTTATACAGAAAACAAGTTTATCACGAAATCTATTTTAATTTCGTGATGTAACTTAATAATTGATGTATTTAATTTTCACTAAAAGTTTAGATTAGCTTTTAATACACATGATACATTTTTATGTAGTTTTATAAAAATAACTGCCGATAAAAATGTTTCACTTAGTCAAAAAGCTTGACATTTTAATTGAAGGACTCTCGTATGTTAAGATTACTAGTAAAGGAATTAAAATATTTAACTATAAACATACAATTGTTTTTAATGAGCGTTTGAAGTTAGCATTTGAAAATTCGCAAATTACTTAGTACGGAGTTAAAAAGTCATGAAAATGTTTTTTATACTGAAGATCTGTAGCTACAATACTAAATTCTTCATGAGTTTGTAAATCTATAATTTAAAAAGAGTTTACTAGAATATAGTAATTTTAATTTTAACATTATCTTGAAGATATATGTTTTTGACATTGGATACTAAGGCGTCAAATAAATATTTCTCATCAATCGGTTTTCTTATTTTAGTGTAATTACAAATAACTATATAGTTATTTGAATTTTTTTTCCAAAATATGTTCTTAACTCTTTAGTCTTTTTGAGCTATTTAAAGTCATTTGACAAATTCGACTTTTTTAAGTTGTTTTTTTTTATTGATGTCGATAAAACAATTTCACTAAGTCAAAAAAAATTGAATGTATAATAAGAAATTATCATAAGCTTCAATTGTATTAATTTCCATACATTAAAGATACGTGGCCATGTATTTTTCACAACAATTTGAATTAAAAAATAGATATTAATGTTGTTATATGTACCCACAGTTCCTTTAAATAATTCAATCAAAATATTTGAAATTAACTTTAAATATAAAGGTATATGTAGTAATATATTATAATTATTGGAATTATATTGTAAAAAATAAATATGAGATTGCAGTATAATACAGATTGACTTATAATAAAGTAGCCAAAAATTTACTTGAAGAATAATTTATAATCTTGTATTAAGTTGAGATATAGTTTTAAAGAGACACAATTTTAGAATGAGTTTTGTGTTCACCCACGTATACCACACATTTTTAAGTTATACTTTTTATCGACTTAACAAAAAGCGTTTTTATGGATGATTTCTAGCTTCTATTCCTTCAAACCTATAGACAATCATAATTAAAGCCCTTTGATAAAATTTTAAAAATAACTAATATAGTATCATTATTGATTTTTTTTTTTGTATATTATGGTAGATCTAATCAATATTCTCTTTTTCCTTCAATGAGAAAATATTTATTATTATTTTTTTGAATTGAGAATTATAATACTATGAAGGTTCTACTTACACATATTACAGATTCTGGGGTTGAAACATAATTTTGATAATTTTTCAGATATTTGGTCACTATTTTAATACATCCCCTGTACCCATTATATATTTTTATAGTATTAAAAGAATTTCATGCCTACTTTATGTTTTAAATCAGGAATGAGTTCCAAAGTTGGAATTATATTGGTTTCAAAATAGGATAGAATAATATAAATAATAAACGAAAAAATAATGAGTTTATAACGAGTTACAAATATGTTGATAAATATTGAACTCTCTAAATACCATCATGTAAAAATCGACCATTTGTAAAAGAAAAGGTAATTTCAGATAAAAATAATATATTCTATAACCAGTCGATAAAATAGAAATGAAAGCTGTTACTACAAAAACAGTTGTTCTTATTTAATACGTATTTATATTATTATATTTCGTTAAAATGGTTTTTATTATTAAATCGATAAATGAATAAAGCTAATACACGTTGTCGTATCCATCATAGTGAGAAAAGGGTTGAAAAAATCAATTCAAATATAAAACCGACCCTATTTTATAGCCGATTCAACAGTAACGCTAGCATGACCATATTCTTTCCAATGATTTAGGTTTAAGCAACCTGTATCCTCGCGATTATTTTAACGAGCGCGTTGGTAGAACACATTTTCTTTCCCGTGACCCATTGAGAATAAATCCTTTTAAATCTAATGTACTGAAATATATACGTATTTACTCTCAGTTTGTCCAACAGATTACGTACAACATGGTGATAAAAATATTTCTTGTTTGTTATTTTGAACATTTTTTACCAATTTTTTATTAGTTAAATATCATTCATTTCGTAAACCAAGAGAAAAATATTTTGTAATTATTGTTACAAAATATTATAATAATATCAAAAACAATTTTTTCTTTACTAATAATTATTTCTTTTTAACTTTGGTGTTCGACGAAAAGGAATGTTTGTTAACTATACTATGTTTACTATACTATTTATATTCTATGGTCTTAAATTAAGAGAACTTGAACTTGAACTTAAAATGTTATAATTTTTAAATTGACAAAAGCTTCACATTTTAAATATTTAATATAATATAAATGAGAACATGATTTATTTTTAAAAGTATTTTTTTTTTTTATAAAAAAGGTCCCTTTTTGTTTTTACATTGCAGCTGCTGTAAATGTATTTACATAAATAGCAAAAGGAAAAACTCGGACTGCTTGAGTTATAACATACCATGTGGAACATTTTTTTTTTAAATGTCCCTTTTATATTTTTATTGAAAATTAATTTGATAAAATAATTTAGTAAATATAGTGGATTCACATGCAACACGATAAAACAAAAGTAAATTAAATGAAATAATGCAATTACCTTATCTCAGAATTGCATATTATTAAAATTTTAATTGTGGGTTGGCTAACTGAGGTGAGCTTTTTAAGATTCGTTATCGAAGTTTGTAAGTACAATTTAAAAAAAACAATTTATACCGTGATTAAAAAATATGGTTTAGTCCTTAAACATCCTTCTGCTTATCACGACTGGTACTGTACGGTCTTATATACATAGACGATACCAATATATACTGCGTAAGCATATAATTTTATATGCGAAGTATTAAATTCGTAATATAATTGTTTTAATATTTCACGGTTATCAGAGCTGGTATATAGTTCAATGAAAAGTACTATAATATTATGTATATACATTTATATTATAATATTATACCTTTCGGTGTATAACTATTATGTTCAACAATAACTAGTCCGATATCGATTGTTTTTTGAACACGATACCTGTGGGCTGTGACACACGATACATGAGCACTAATGGGAACGTAGATAAAGTATATAAATAATTCGATTGTATGAAAGCGGAAGAAAACAATCAATCAAAAAAATAAAAATAAAAATTAGTGACTATCGATGACTTTAATAACTAAACACAAAATGTGAGTAGGACGATATATAGGATACCTACGCGTATATTCATCTACAAAAAAATTAGTGCGTCTCTCTTACTTTTTCTAAAATCCATTAAGCTGTATAATCGTAGATCTTTGCAAATGTGTTTAGGGTTCAATTGCGATATTATAAACAGGTCTACAATTGCAGTGGGTTGGCTAGTATATACCATATTTTTTTTTTAAATAACACTTCTGTTACCAATGACAATCATATACATAAAGAAAAAAATATCTGATTTTCATGAGCCAAAGCCGTAATCATGTGTGAATAACACTGTAGCAATCAATAATAATTGAAAAAAGGAGCTAAAAATTCCCTCATATAGTCTCTAGGAATCTATTATCGTGACTTTAATAGATATTGGTCCAGTAATTTCTGAGATTAGCCTTTGGTAAAAAACTAATTTCATATTCATTTACATAGATTCATACCTATCAGGTTTCTTTTTAAATGCACTCATAAACAATTCTTAATCCGTATAGAAAATGACGTACACTGTTAAGATATAATTTTTAATTATTACATTTTGTAAGATCCTACCTAGAAATTTCTCAAAAATAAATTGTCTTATATTGATCATGACTATTCTTTAGGTTAAAAGGTGCTTTTACTTTTTCCATGTCCTTCAGTGTGGCCGGTGACACGTCAGAGTGCCGCCTTAGCTCGGGTGACCGTGGAGGTGCGAGTCCCGATCCCAGTGATCCATTCCCGGACCCGGCGTTCCCGGAATTGCGTCCAATTTTCACGTCCGAATGTCGCCGCTGCAGCGTGTCTGCTATAGGCACGTCCAACAAGCTGTCTGTAGAGTTTTGCGTCAGCACCGGTTGCAATATCGACGTGCTTTGTTGTTTGCGTCTGCAAATACTGCAGCACCAAGTGTTCTACGTGAAACAGTAAAACAATTAGTAAATCAATAGCCAAACCGCTGAAACGAGCAGTACAATTATTATATAAGACAAATACACGATTTACACACTAATATAAAAAGTTTTCCTACAACGAATGTCACTGTTATGATAAGCAAAGTGGTCCAATAACGACATTTTTAGAACCACGTACAATGCTGCAGTACAACAGTCCCATATAGTTTTGTCATTATTCGTTGATCCAAGTTAGTAGCTGTGGTGATGTTTTCTTAAAATATCTGCTGCTTAGATATTACAATATATCTATATCTAAATTTATATCACTACAAAGGCTTTACTAATTCTTTCGCTCTCAAATCATTATACTACTCACTGGTTCGTTCCTCTTTGGACTATAATTCCACTCTTTGGGATCCTTGTCAATTAGGTTTGATTAAAGAAATAAAGGCTATTCAAAATATATTTCTACAGTTTGTTTCCATATTCCATCAAATATATAGAAAACCTCATTCACTGTAAACGCCATAACTTTTAATTTTTTAAACTAAATTACATTGGAAGTAAGAAAAAAGACAGTTTACTTAAATTGTTTATATAAACTATTCAATAACTTGATTGATATCCCTGATTCCATGATTAAAATTAAGGTTTCCTTATATAGTTCAATATTTGTAGAATTATTTTGTTTGCCTGTAGCAATATAATGTCTAATTCTCCGATAAATCGTAGGTATTGAAAAATTTGCAAATAATATGTAGGTACAATGTTAGTTTACTTGCGAATTATTTAAATGAATTCAAAAGAAATGTCAATTTATTCATTAAAAAATATGTTATCATACATCATTATGTATTTATATTATTGGACTTTAAGTTCCTACGAATTAAAAAAATAAAGAACAGTCGTCTGCTAAGTTATAGTTGTCTGTCAAATTACAATAAAATGATGGGTCACATAATTGTTTCGGTAATGGCTTCAATTCGTTCCCATTTTGGCGAAATTAATCATGTGGCATTTAATCATTTCACACGCGTTATTTACTAGAAATACAATATCATATTTATTTTAAATGCAAGTCGTAGTTTTAAGGATACAAATATAAAAACTCATGACATAGAGATGAAAAAAAAAATTCTGAACATTTCATTTCTAGGTAATTTTATTGGGTGTATTTAATATTTATCATTTACCCTCTTATAGTTACATTCTTTATATAGAATTATCCTGCAAATATATTTGTGACTAAATTGGTATGTTAGCCAGTATTTTGTAAACGTTCAGTTATATTCGATAAGGAGTATATTTTAAGTGCAGAAATAGTGAGATAGCTATCCAGTATTTTTGTATAATCTTTGTTCGTTATAAAATTATAGTCCGTTGGGTCTCGAAGGGTAGTTGTGTTATTTTAAAATTATACACACCACAAGCCGACGCGATGAGACACAGTACGATTTTACGAACCGGGGGAAATAACATTATATTATCAGCTGTGCTATATTGTGCGAACAGAGGAGGCGTATTCTATCGAATTATTCTTGCATAATTTGTTAAAATAATAAGCATAGCTGCCGGCTCTATAAGCATAATGTATTCCCAAATGACAACACTTTTTCGCTGTCAGATTAAATGACGAATATTGACTGTCAAGATTCCAGATGGACATGATATTCTTTCTGATATAAGCCATCGCAGTCGGTGCTGATTATATGACAACATGAGTTCAAAGTCCTTGAGTAAATGATACGTAAACAGTTGAGGGGACAATGAATGTTCGTATTCGTCTCAATTATGAATAGGTTTATAAATATATTATTGCAATTTGTAATTACTACTATTATTCTAGATATTATAACTTATAATATATTCAGTGTCGCATTATCCCAGTGGCGGTTCTAGCTTGCGGGCAGGTGGGCAGCTGCATGTAAAGAAATTGCTGGTGCCTCTTATTGAAAAATTAAATAATGTACCCACTGTTAGTATTAATAATTTTTTTGGAGGAAATTAACATAAATATTTACGAAAAAAATATATTGGCGGGAGGGAGAGAGAAATGTTGTTCGCAATTAAGACCTATTTATAAATTTACTGTTGCCCGTACTAAAATTTAGTCCTGGAACAGCACCTGCTTTAACATGTATTTTGAATTTAATAAGTTATTTTTTTTATGAATACAAATAGAAAATAGTACCATCGGTTTGTTGTCCTAGAATTTGTTTGGAGAAAACTTAAGAAACCATGGAGCTTATAATAGTTTTTGATTTTGTCACAAAATTCAATATCTCTGCAGTATTACAACACAAAATAAATAGCATCGTAATTTACTATACTTTATATTATAATATTAGGTGCATGCCTATTTCCAAAATTATAATATGCTCGCAATTAGTATTCATCGGAGTTCTGTTCGGCATTTGGTATAGTATTTGGGACTCCTACTGGAAACCGATCGCAAACCTGTAGAATATGACTTATTGCCACTGTTATGTTATTGTACTATATAATATTATAGCCCATTAATGGTTAATATATTGATATCGTTCTAACACAATTTAGGCATGCCAGAGGGTGTTGATGCAGTACACGTCATCGTCGTGGTTTTGACGATGGAGATCGACAAGGTATTTGCAGCAAAGCCTGATACCAGTGGGACTATTTTATGGTGTAGATGTGGGAAGAAATTACTAAATAGTTATAGTTTTTACTTTTCAACATTCATATTATAATCTTAAATATTTGTAAATGTAAAAACAAAAAATGTGAACCTCCACCATATTATAAGGACTGCCCAATGTTTGAAAAGCTCTGAGTAACTTCTAATTTTTAAATCTAAAAAGAATCAACTATCGTGCTTTGACGCTCAAGTACCAGTAGAAAATTGCGTAGTGCCGCTAAAGCTAATTGACTCAAAAGCGGTGCCCCTCAAGGATTTCTTGGTTTTTCAAAAGGGTGGAAAATAGAATTAAGAATATTGAACAGCATAGGCATTAAATATAATAAAATATATTTTAGTATATTATTATAAAGAACATTACACATATTATGTTCAACGTGTTATATTTTCAAGCCTATGACAAAAACGAATTATCGTAAAAGTGTATGTAATTAAAAGGGTGACTTAATTACACCCTTTCTATTTCACTGTTAGAATGTTTCACAAATCAACACAATAGTGGTAAAAAATAAAGATTTTGATCATAATAAATGTTTATAGAATTCAAACGATTGCAATACAAAAAATATTCTAAGTAGTATTTCTAAACAATTTTTTATTATTCGAAAAATTAAAAACAAAACAAAATATCTTATGAATAAATGCGGACATTTCAATGGTAAACATGATATTATCGACGTACAACATTATTCAGACTAAGGTAGTTCATTTTTAACTCAGAGGTTATGTCGATTTTACCTATAGGCTATGAAAAAAGTGCTCAAATATCCTTAGATATTAAAATATTATAGGTAGGTATATAAAAAAAATAAATACATAGCATTGGAATTCTGAACTTAATATTGTTATACTCAAATAATATATCTACCAACTAGTAGACAGTAATACTTAATAATGTACTCATTATAAATATTAACTTATTAACCAAATGTTTAATAGAGTATGAAGCATAATAATTTGTATTAATTATTATAATTTACAATTGAAATTTATTGTTACTTATTAAAATATTATGATACCTAGAATTGTATATTTATTGTCAGTAGCTTATAACTTACATTAGTAAGTACATCTGTTAGTAATTTGTACTTCTCTACATTTTTGTTATACATACATCAACATTTTATTTTACCTATAACCTCCAGATGTCTTTCATAGTATTTTTGAGTATGGAACACATGCATCTGGCAGACAAAAAAAAAATTGGTTTCTTTATGTCTCATTAATTCTAATACTGCACAATAATACCCAAAGTTTACATAAGTTTAATAACTAAGAAACTACTCATTTAAATTTTGATTGAAATGCATCAACATTAAATAAAAAATCATCAAATAATTTACAAGAGTGGTTCTTATTTGGAAAAAATAAGTTTATACCTAGTAGACTAAAACACTCTTTAAATGCTATAAATGTATGCATTTAAAAATATAAGTAGTAACAAAAAAAAAATTGAATGAATGTGTTATTAAATTATAAAAGGGATTAAATGATAAAAAGGGGTTAGTGAATTAGCCCATATGGACGGATTTGTATTCTTTATGTTTTAATGGTTTACCTGCTAATTAGATTTTACTCACCGATGAAAGTACAATACACTATTATTTAACAATTATTATACATTATTATAAGTAGTTTTACAGAATAGATTTAATCTTTCTGTGCAACTGTTTGAATTATCTTATTGAAAATACACACTTTATAAGCTAGTTTTTTCTATTCTATAATAATTATTATACAATAAATCGTTTTTTGATATTGTTCATATTTTCATATTTTTAAAAACGATTTATATTATAAAATACCACACAGCATGAATATTATGTATTAACTCTGAAAAAAGTATCAGTTTTCAAAAATATTATTTTACTTGAAACTATATTATATTATTATAAAAGTTATATTGGAGTAGAACATTTAAGCAATAACGCCTTCTGTTAAAGTTTGTTCACGCCTACGACGACTCTGACGCGTATCTAGGTTTGTTGAATTTTGGTGCGATGACGATACGATTTCCTATCGAGATTAATATATTATTATTATTTGAGTTTATTTGAATTCGCTTATTGTTAAAGAACTTCAAACACTTCAACTTAATACTAAATGATATAACTTCTGGCTACACGATAATTGCTGTTGAGTTTAACAACCATATCATTATATGTCTATATTATTCAAACCATAATTATATGAAAATAAAGGATCATGTTAAAATAATAACAAAATAAAATTATTGGAAATATTAAATTTATTGTGGAATTCGATGTTTTGTTCATTGTCATACTATATTATTATATTGTTGTTTCTTGATGATGACTAATCTTATTCGTCTTCACTTGTCACTTGTCAGGAATAATATTGTAATTTTTATTATAATAGCATAATATATTATGTATTTGGCATTCAATATATACTATACTTAATATAATGTACGATGCATTGCACATTTAAAAATTAATGAAACATAATGTATGATAAAAAACATTTTCTTTATAATGTATGAAATATAATATATCCAGTGACGAATGCTAACTCTGATGTATGGGCATGCTCATTTATCATAATATACTAAGTTCTATTTAACTTATAATTAATAAATAATACACAAATTTGTATTCATTTATAAATAAGACTTTAATTTAATGTATAAATATACAATAGCACTTACTCAAATAATACTTTAATAATTGTAATTGAGACTTGACTAACTCTTTTAACCAAATTAAGTTACCTTCACATGTTTTT
>PVMI01020234.1:0-18781 GCA_008528875.1 Aulacorthum solani
TGCACATTTTCTGGCGTTTTATTTTTTACATACCTACTATTTTTTTTATTTTTAAGACTTTGATTTGTAAATATTTATCTATGATTTGGTGTCTCGACTCTCAAAATATGTGCAAATTGGAGATTAACAAAAAGATTCCATACACTTCTCCAAATCGTATTCATTTGATTCAACTTACTTTGCGCTACCAAGTTTGCTCAAATTGAAAATGTCATGCTTTGATTTGAACAATTTTAAAAACTTTTATTTATCAAATTCACATGGGAATAAAAATAGTATAACATGAGCAAACGTACGCCTAAAAAAGTGTCTCTAATAATTACCACCCTCAATTGGATGTTAGTCATTTTTATACGTACGTTTTAATTTCAAGTATTCTGTAATCGAGAAACAAATAGTCGGACGATCAATAAGAAGATGATAGTCTTGCGATATGATTATAATATAAAGGGAATAAATATATTTCCTACAGATTTTCCCCAGCTCCGAAAATATGACTTCTTTATCTTCCTGTTGTTACCTCGTTGGTTCGTTTAAGAGTCGAGGTCTATGCGGCGATGAGGTCTTCAATTCCTCCATTGTTGTTATGGTTGAATGTTTGTGCGATTTAAATTTTTTTCGATTATGGAGGAGGGTTTACATTTGTTTCGAGTATTTTTTGATGACTTTTTCCAGGGAATTTGATTTGGTTCAGGAGTGTATATCGTTTGTTTTCACTCCTCTAGATTTTTTACTTATGATTTCAGCCAAATAAGATGATGAGAATTGTTGATTTTTTTAATTTATTTTTTTGGTATTTTCGATGATAGTTTATTGGTTTCTTTGATGGAGAGCATGTCGGTCGAGATTTGAATGTTTTTGTTCGATAGACATTATTTTCTGTCTGTTATGACCGGTGAGTAGTTGATTGGACAGGTTCCAGTTTCTTAAAGCTGGATGAAGTTAGACTAGACTCCCATGTTGGTGATGTATGTAATATATTATATATACACTAATATAGTGTGTATAAATATAGTTTGGTTCCAATAAGCAGAGGACTTTTGTTGTTTAATATCGAGAAGAGTTGGGTTTAATTGCTTTGACTTTATCTCTAGTTAATTTGACATGTTTTGAAAAGTTTAGTTTCTTCTTACATACATGTATTCTTGGGTATTTAGTTGAATGAGAATAATTAACTGTATTTTTAAGGATTTTAATTTTGTTTTATTATGCTGTAGTTTTATGTGAAAAAAACTGCCGTAGTTTTGAATGGGTTTTCAGATATTTTTCTCTCATCAAGCCATGGCTCGATAAGGTCGATTCGCTGTTGTAGTTTCTTGATTGCTTTCTTGTTAGCTATGCTTGAGGCTATGATAAGAGTGTCGTCTCCAAATAGAGACATTTTGGAGTTGTGGTGTTGAGGCATGTCGTTGATGGGGACTGATTATAGTTGGGACAATAAGCAAGAGCCTAATTTAAAGATATATTTTCTTGATAGTGAATGATTTTTTGTGAATATGTACCACCAGCTGAAAGGTTGCTTTTTTCTTTGAAGTCCTGTTTGAATAACGTGAGTTTAAATTTGGATATTTTAGATTTAGGTGAGGAGTAGGGGAGTTTCATTAGAATGTTTATTTTTTTTCTCTGAGTTTCCAAGAGATATTTTGGCAGCTCCAAAAAATTATTTTTGTTATATTCATAATGGTTCAGTCATAATAAGGGCAGGATTGAAATAATTGTTTTGAGAGCATCTTTGATGTTGAAACTTCTTATTGCAAAGTTGAAAAGTAGATTTTACCGAAGTTTTGTTAATGATTGCATGTTTGTCGAAGTAAAGGATGTTTGATGTTTTATTTGCTTAGTAGGAAGAGTAAACTCTTTCTCAATGCTTGGATCTGGGTTAGTTGTGTTAATAGGAACGTCAACATTGGGATTTGGAAGCTGAGTTTTGAGTTTTAAATTTCACTTTTTGGCAATTTCCTTGATCATAACTAGTTATTTTCTGAAGGTGGCAGTGTTGTCAATACAATTGATAAACATTGGGTCTTCGCCTCTAGAGGTTTTTATTGCAATCTTTAGCCTTATAAAGCTCAGTATATTTTACGAACCGTGGTGGATGTCTGCAGTGTATGTTTGAAAAGCCAAATCCTTAAGTTAAAGAATTATGCAGAGCTGTTTGATTTGTAAGTCCCAACTTTGATTTCTACGTAGAAGTATTAATGGCGATTGAAGATACCTTTGTTGTTTTAATCAAGATCATCTGTATTTGAATTTTTTTAGGACTCTTCGCTAAAATATTTGGCTTGAAAAGCATTTTCAGGAGTAGTTGAGATTAGGTTGCCATCAATTTTTCCCAAGATGTTCCGTGGATAATTATTGTTGTAATTCTTTCCCGACGGGTTGTTTGTGGCGGTGTTGAATTTGAGTCGGATCTGATGTTGATTGTAGCAATGAAGCTGCTAGACTTTATGAATCAACTTCCTCAACTTTTCCGAGAAGGAAGGAGTTTTGTATTTTTGTTGGTATTTGTATTTTAGATTAATAATGACTGGTGGATGAACAAACACGATTCATCGTGTTTTTGTTGATAAGGGACCATGGGTAATTTTTTGGTGATTATTAGAGCTGATATACGTGCAAGTATGCCCTATTTTTTATTGTAGTGAGGTTGTGCTCATTTACAATCATGAGTCATGACACTTGAAGCTCTGTATTAGTTAAAATAATATGTTGTATAACTAAAATACCACCTTCATGTAAGAGTAAATATAATTAAGTACCTATTGAGTATCTACAACAAGAACTCAATTAAAATATATTGCACGTATCCAAAAATTAAAAGTTTCATCAAATATTAATTGAATTAAAATTGTATGTAAATAAATAAATATTGGTTCAATGACAAAAAAGTTATTACTTAGTATATTACCTATATTCGTGTGCGAGTAATAATGAAAAATTTCCTTTAACTCAATTTAAAATTCCATTATAGGTTCTACATGTACCCATTTATAAGAACATTACGCACTATTTTCCTCTTTTAATTAAAAATTAGAACTATCAGGACAGTTTTAATAATACATTTAGGAAAAACAAGAGGTTTTCATGATAGATAAAAAATAACCGCTACATACTAGCTGTTTGTTTTGTAGTGAAATAACTGTATATTATTTCATTATCAAATCTAATGAAGAGAAACTTAATATTATAGTTTATTAAATATAGAGGTTGTCCTTTAATTAATTTAGTACATTGTTGTCAAAAATAAAAAACGAATTAAATTTATAAGAACTAAAAATGTTAATACAATAATATCAGGAGTGATATATTGTAGATATTATTAATTATATTGAAAACATGGATAACGTTATAGAACATCCAAGTAGATATTGACCAAGATTGCCTTGAAGTTTTTGTTTAGGACCTGTTTACGAGGTATACTGTATTTTTTTTTATCATTTAACAACAACAAAACAATAAAAACAATAAATGATATAACAAGTGAGTGTTCTAGAGTGGTTTAAAATTTTTTCAACAAATATATAACATTATAGACCCTTCTATAGTCCCTTGGATAAGTAGACTTTGCAATGGGGAAAAAAAAGTAAATTTGAAATATGTTGAATCCACAAAAATAATTGCAATACCTAACAAGCAACCAGCCATTATCTACTCTAAGCAGTGGTTTTGTCTAAAACTTTTAAAAATTCAAAATTCAAAATTCGACCAATAACTTAAATTACTCCTTCAACCCAACCACGGCTCTTAACACTAACCAGTCTGAACGAAAGTACTACTTAAACCTACAGATACGACGATGAAGATCAGTACCACCGTTGGTAGACAATAATAGACAAGCCAATCTTTACATAGCAATATATATTTGCCGCTGATTTGGAGGCCGACAAAACAGCTGCCGACTGAGTACTTTACTGCTGATGACGACCGTAAAATAGATAGCTTGTGTCTAACTAGCCACAGATCCACCACACAGTCGCCGCCAAGTCCAATCGATGGTTATACCACTATGGCTGACTACCAAACTACAGTGATTGCATACCTTGCTACCAGACTATTAGGCAGATGACTAGTGTGACTGCTGACACTCGTTGCAAGTGTCATCGGAAGTCACGCCATAAAGCCAAGCTCTGCGGGTGGCCAATTCTGTTGACCAGCAAGATAATCAAAATGAAAATCCATCGATACCCAGGTAGTGAACGAGATTTCCCCATAGAGAACAAACCAGAATAGACGTGGAAAAAAACCATATTTCGAAATAGAGCAAATTCTGATAATATTATATGGCCCTTTGTTAGGCTATAGTTGGTTCAGCTGATATGCTTCATTCAGCTTACCTCTCCAGATTCACATCGAATACCGCTTCATCTCACCAGCTAGAACTGACACCGCAGTTTATTTAATGTATATATTATCGCAGACATAGAAATAAATGAGTACATTTTTATTGGCTTTAATAATTACTCTACGAGTCGGTGTCACATATTAAATGTGTGCAACGTTTCAAGAATTTATAAAACTGTTTTTCCAACTTTCATGGAACATTGAATTTAAAGATTTTTAAGATTTTTGTTACCATGTGTAAAGTAACATCTGTTACCAATTCCCAAATTAATAGTCGGACTACATATCTCCATGCAAGACTGAACACCAATCACTTGGTCTAATGAAAACCTTTTTGACACAAAAAAAAATAATAATATGCATGTTTAGAAATCTATAATCTAAAACTTTATGCCAGAATCTTAAGCCTCGTTGTGTATGTAATGTAATATAAGCAAATTGTATTATTTAATTTTAGTAGATAATTTTTCCAACCGAATATTTTTAAAATACTAAAATATATAGTTTTATTATTGATTGTATTTATATTAATTAAAATTACGAAGTTAGAAGAATACTGGTTGGCATCATATTATAATACTATTTGTCTGCTAGTTCAGCTTCCATTGTATGCTATCTATTATAAAATATAATATTTATTTATTGAACTTTATAACTGTACGTTCAGGTTATGCCACGTTTGGATTTTCATGAATCGTGCATTAATATCTATTAACATTTATACAATACATTTTATACAACATTTATACTACAATTATTGTAGTATCGTCGTATTAAAAAAAAAAAAAATTTCAAGGCATCAAACAAAATAAACTATTCAATTAAATTTAATGATTGTACTTTTTATCATGCAACTATGGTTGCATTTTTTCATATAATAAATTAAAAGAAGAAGTATAACTTAAGTTAAGTTAACTTGATTTTTTTTTGTTGAGGAAATCCAAATTGTTTTAAGCTTTTTTTCTATTTCAGATAATATGTAAATCGACGACCTTATCATAAAAATAAAAATAAAAGCCTATTATAGAGAGGTATAATAAAAATTTAAATAGATTGAATGTCCAATCGTTATTTATTATCGAACATTATAGCTGTGTGAAGTTCTATTCATTAATAGAACTTGCAAGTGTTTTTAATAATAGATTATTGTATAAAATTTGTGGTTTATTAAATATACGTTTTTACTATTTATTATTTTGTATAAGAATATCATATTTGTTAATTTTATTAACCTAAAAACTCCGATGCCTGTAAGCGAGGGTTAGTGGTCTTGCATTATTTTGTGAATTTTCTGAGTATTTCTTTATCTTTATCTTCTAATATAACAATTTTGATACTAATACATTCTTTTGTTCGTATATTTTGGTAATTATAAAACATGATCATATTTATACATACTATCATTAACCAGCAGTGACTAAGAAATGTGATTAAAAATAACTAACTATTTACCTATTGGTATATACAATCTATTCTTGGTTTATAAATTTGATTGTATGCACAGTATTTATTTAATAGAAAAAACATTCACTATTTGTTTATTATGATTAAGGGGCAAATTATTATTTCTTGTAATAAATAATAATATTTAATTGGCTTTACACTTCACAATAATATCGATATCACATTATAATACAATTATTATTGTATTAAATTTATCAAGTACATACCAATTGATTTTTGAAATACCTTTTATTTGAAATGACATTCAATTGTAAATTTATTTCGATGTCTGTGATTTATTTTACGTTCCTATATTGTATTTTTTATTCAATTTTTATTCAATTTTACGTTTTAAATTGTTTCGATAAAATTTTATTTGATGTATTCTTAAATCTACGTTTAAATTAATTTTAAAAATTGACATTGATTTTGAAAAGTTTGTTCTAATAACGTATGGTGTGAATAGTTCTAGATAGGTAAATTAATAAAATAGATAGTGATAAATACGACCTTTTGATTACGTCCTCATATTTAAATGACCGGAATATAGCTGAAAACGATTCCGCAGTCCATTTGACTTGCTGATTTTCGTAGAGTTCTCGACCCTCATTAAAATTTCTCTCTAGTAGCCATTGTAAGTCGTAAGTACTCTCGTGGCTGTCATCCCATTTCACATAGAGCTTATCATTGCTTATAATCTGAAAGGAGAAAAAGTTCACATAATATTTCTTTTTCACGCCGAACCAAATGAGGAAAACTGAATTACTATTTATTTGGTATTTTCTATATTATGTATATTTACATCTGTAAAATTAAAAACCATTATGTTAAGGGTGTCAGAGTTTTTACTACAAAAATAATATGTCTTACAGGAAAAACTCTCACTCACCGTAAAATAGTGGGATTTCGTACATTTTATTTTTTTATTTATAAGATGAGAACATTTAGTAAGTCGTATGAATGCCCGATATTCAAAATGTTAATATTATTATAGAAACAAAAATGTGTCTTTGAATAATATTCAATATTTTTTTTTTTTTAGAATTATTTTAAGTAAATTTAAAATTCGGTCTTTGATCCTACCTGAAAAAATTCTCATATTTTAGATAAAAAAAAAAAAAATGATCAAAATCTAGCATATCGACGAGCCGTGAGAATTTCAAACATTTTTTTGTCGATATAATACTCTGTATAGGCCCTCCACCCTTAAATAGGTATCGGAGAGTAGATTAGTGGATAAATATTATAATAAGGGTAGGTTAAAACTAAAATATAAAGTATGATTTTCATATTTTGTAGAACTGCGAAAAATTTGATTCTGCCGGTACCGACATCCTTGAAGAGATAAATAACAGGGAAAGAAGAACCGTACAAATATAAATAATATAATTTATAGTCCTACAAAATATGTTATTGTAAAGCATATTATTATTGTGAACGATCAACCTTCTCGTAGTTTCGACTGAAAAACGATAAAACTAAAGTTACTTGAAACTGAACTTATCTGTTTAACGTTATGCAATTATCTATTTAGTTGTAGTCCAGTTAGATTGTGAGTATGTTACATTACGTTTTATATAAACCATTTTATTCCCTCGTGTCTGCAGTGCTAAGAACAGATACCGTCGAATACTTTAAAGGCAACTGAATATATTATACATTGTACTTGTGACGTTTTAATTGGAAGAGACTTCGCAATGAGTAAACCTTTCAGATAAAAATCTACTTCCTTTAGTTATTTAATTATTGATTATGCCAAAAAGTGTAGCAAAAATACATACATAT
The DNA here is from genome assembly GCA_008528875.1 of Aulacorthum solani. Classification (NCBI taxonomy): domain Eukaryota; kingdom Metazoa; phylum Arthropoda; class Insecta; order Hemiptera; family Aphididae; genus Aulacorthum; species Aulacorthum solani. The sequence continues at coordinate 7,570 of PVMI01020234.1, forward strand.
GTTACATATAAATAATATGTATAGGTACAGGAAAGTTCTTACCAGTTTCATTGTAAAAACACTTAAGCTTCTAAGTTTAAAATAATAATAAAAAAAAAAATAGTTAGTGGATTTTTTCTTTCATATTCTGTTTTGTACTATATAGTGTTATTTTTAGTTAATTTGTTCATCAGTCTTACTTAAAAAGTTATAGTAACAGACATATAACTATAAATTACAATTTTTTTCAATTTAAATTGATAAGAGTCTTGTATGGAATAAGTGTTTTTTTAATACATTTTGTCTACAAATAAAAAAATTTCAAAAATTAAAATTTAACAGATTTTTTACAGACATTTCAAGTTCAAATTCTATCGGAATCTTGTTATTTAAACAAAAATATAGTAATGGTAGTTATTTTGTTATAATTCAAGAAATAGGTACTATTCATAGGAAACTATTGTTAATGTGTTTCTTAATATTTACTATACCAACTCAATAGACATTTTACAAATACCTTTACTAATGTTAGGCTGTGTATACCATGAGACTATTCACACCATTAATCAGTATACCATATACCTACTGTTTTAATTCCAACCATTCAATTTTTATCGGGATCTTTAAGTGCATACATCTATAACGATTCCTGACTGTTTCTAACATTTTTTACATGATGTGTTTTTATTAGTTATTTCTTATAAACACTTATATTAGGAATCCCATACATCCCGAATTTAACGGGATTGTCCCGTATTTGAAAGAAGCGTCCCGGTTTTCAGGCAAAAGTTCAAAAATAACACTTTTGTCAAGTATTTTGGACAACCCGTCCCATAAGTACCTTATTTTAAAATAATTTCAAAAATTAAATTATTTCTTATCATTTAGCATTTTAAATTATTAATATGATAATATCTAAATCGAAAGAAAATTATTTGACAAGTACCGCATTCCCTATAATGACAACACATTTTTTTGTTAGGTTTTGTGTATGATTTAAAATGTCCCGTATTTTAAAAATAAATCTGGGATCCCTAATTTATATACATATTATACACTATACCCTTACACTGCGAAGGATGTATAAAGCTAGCACATTACGGTCTTGAGTCTTGGTTTTTACGGTTCAAAGATAATAGTTTAATCAAATTATTTTTTGTTCCTTACGTAATTGAAAATATAAATCAGATACTAATGTTCGTACCTGTATTTTTCATAATTGTCTAGTTTGCAATTTATTTCTTGAGGCTACCACCGTTCTGATATTTAAATATTATAATTAAACTATTGAAATAATTTAAACTGCAACATATACAAAATCAGATAACAAGAAACCAGACCTTTTGGTGATAAAAATAGCTACCACACTATTGTTACTCAAATTGACCTATAAACACTACTACATTAGTTTTTTTTCAATAGTATTTATTTGATTCCAATATCGTAGTTTTTGGAACAAACATTTACCATCCGTCAACACCAAAATACAAATTAATGTTTAATTATGATTTATACACTGATATTTAAGAGAAACCAAACACAAATACTGTGGTAAATCATGAAATATAGGTAGGTAACTGAATATAACAGTGAATTATGTTTGTTCGTAATTGGAAGGAGGGTGAATGCTAATTATATCCCAGATGAGGTAATGTAAGTTATGATTTAGGTATGTACATTTTTAAATTATAATTTATTGAAGTAGATACTAATCAATTGTAATAGCAAACTAATAATAAACATATTTTGTATTTATTTTCTAATTATGTAGGTATCTACTATAATATGTATTGATTAAGTAAATTGGTCAATTGAATTTATTGAGTGTTACCTATTCAAAAATAAAAGTTAAAGATTAATTTAATTAAAAAGATTTATTTTCATATAGAAGTCATCTATGTTTTATACTAAGCCGTTAAAGAGGTTTTAGATTCACAGATATTGGCAGTATTATAACTGGCAAATAAAATTACTCAAAACATCCGATAAAAAGCAAGTATCCTTCAATTCTTGGTATTTTAAACCATTTTAACTTCTTCACATAAACTTGATTATATTGAGTCTCAGTAACTGGTTATTGTTATAAGAAAGTTGGTAGCTTCTTAATAATTCAAATCCATAAAAAACTATAAACATTACACTGCTTATACAAATATATACTTATAATATACCCGGTATAAATTTGCTTTCGATTGAAAAATAACTCATGCTATAACTAAAAAAAAATTATAAAGCAGACAAAACTAAAATAAAAGAAGTCAATGTCAACTTAATAAATTCCTGGCTTTGCGCAAAATCTAAAACTTGTGAATTCCATCAACATTAAACATGTATCGTTAGGCCACTGTTTCGTGAACATAGATGGATGGTGTTTGTATTGCATTATACATTTAAACGGGTTTTAATTATATTTAAAAAAATACATTTGAGAGCTGTTATAATCCACCATGAGTCATTCCATGGTTTTTTAAACGATCTAGTATTTTTAATTTTTGTAATAGCTCATTATCCATGTATAATTTCAATATTTCTTAGGGTCGGGAAACATTTTCAATTTTATAATATGTATATTGTAGATATATTTGGTTAAAAAAATAGGTACCTATGTTACAAAAGCCACTAGGTACCAATAATTATTTCAAAACAATTACATTTTTAAAAGACTAAGATATAAAAAACTAATAAACAACACAAATATTATAATTTATAGCTTTACAAGTCTTTAACTACCTTAACTCGATAGTTGGTTCAATTAGTCAGTAATTATATACAAAAAATAATAACTAAACTGATTTTGAAAGGAAGAATGATTTGTTAAACAAGAAGCACTTTTTTAATGACAATGATAAAATAGATGTATAGGTAATTGTTTGTTATCACCATTAACTGTATAATATATATTTTTAAATGTATTCATTTATTAATAACACAAATTAATAATGCAATGATCTATCTTCAGCTTGGAAATAGTTCTTATCAAAATTAGAAGAAAAATGTCAAAATAAAGATTCATAAATAATGTATAGGTAGGTAATAATAATAATAATAATACGAAATTAGTATAATTTATATATACCTAGATATTATATAAAATTAATAAAGTCAGAAATATTTTTCCGGTTTATTTATGTATTATATACATATTGTAATTATACTCCCCAATTCAAAAGTAAATACTTATTTGAAAAACGCACCTATGCTTAATGCCTAACATCATTCAGACCCAACCAAAACGAATATATATATTTTTTGACAAAACTAATTTGAAATTTGGATAATATCCTATTTTATTTATTGTTGGTATTATTATTACCACCATTGTATTTTAATATAATAAGAATTTTATTCTTAGTGAATTATACCTTAAATCATATATATATATATATATGAAATTAAATATTCAACACAAAAAAATAAACATTAAGGAATTAAGCTCTTAACAGATATCTACTTTAATCGTTATGTCAATCAGCCGTTAGTGTTGATTTCATAATACTTTTTCAAATGATTTACGATTATGGGCTTTGGGCCGCTGCCTGCCATTCCAACCGTACGAAATTTGGCTGGCACCAACAATTTGACAAGCCCATAAAAATATAGGGTGATTAAAATGAACCGGTGTACGTCAAATGACAGCCCCGAATGAGACCAATGAGTTATTTGAATTAGCTGATGGTAATTTATTAATCAGATGTTAGTTGTGGAGAATATGTCTAGGATAATAACAACAATATCGAGTCAGAAGAATCGAATGGAGGGAAAATTTAAATCAACATGGCTGTCAGGTCCACAATTTGTGAGCAACGATATTAGCAACCCTTATTGATGTATGAATCCAGCTACTAAAAATATTCGTTATAAGTATCAATATTGTATAGCTACAAGTATTTATCTGCTGAAAAAAAATGCACAACATTTTAAAACTTTTGATCAAGCGTGTAAGAAATTTTTTCCCGACAGCATCTTTCCTGCACAAAAAATGTTAGAAAATGGCTAGTATTTACCAACATTCGTTAAGATAACTTTAGATCTGATTAAGAAAAATGTCAGAAAAGTTATGTGAATATATTCACAAGGAATAAAGTCATTGTAGTTGGCCTATTATATGTTCTACGAATAGAGATTATTATAAGATTTATTTCCGTAGAGTTAGTATTTTTTTACGGATATTCTTTACTACTTTTCGACGACTCTTATCCTCACGAAAATTGAAAGAAAATAGAAAAGTTAGCTCTAGCTGTACATATTTCTAATGAATTTATTAAACGTATGAGAAAACTAATTATAGTCTTAATTCAATTGTAACTATTGATGAAATATTAAAAAATGTGGTTGTTGGTGATTTTCAACTGTATATGCCAAGCTGCAATGATATTCAAATTAAAACACTTTAGTCGATTTTCAGTTTTTTCTTTTACTTTAATTTTTTTTGATAATCATCATAATATTTTAGAGGTATTTAATTCTACCAACAACTTAACAATAATAATTTTTTTTTTAGAATTTTTCTAAAATTAAAAATTATGGTAATTGTTGTGGTACCTACTCGTAAATAAGCATATAATTCAATTGTTCGGTACCAATAATAATAAATACAAACAAATTGATTTTTGTACGGAAACTATTACATAAACGATCAGGTTTTATATAGGTACCTATTAACTTAATATATCATGACTATTGAACAAATTTAATTACTAAAGTATGTTTCAATAATTATTTATTATTTAATGATAATTAAAGATTAATAGGTAATAGTTCAATTATATTTAATGTATATTTTCATTGCAATAAATTAATTCATAGTTATGTAAACATCCTTTTGCACATTTAATGTGAAAATCTAAAACTAAAAAGTTCTTTAAAAAAAGACCATGCGTCCAAAATTAGATTAAAAACAATTGTTCAATATAAAAATAAGAGAACTGATACTGTACAATGTTTTTTTTATTTGTTCTTTAATATCTCCAGTTTAAAAATGTTGTTCAAGTTTAAAATACATAAAAAACATTTTAGATATTTCAAACCAACAATTCGAGTCAGTCAATATTATTAAATACAAACAGGATTTTTTTCATATTCTTTGGTCTACTATGCAGTACTTCATTTAAATTATATTAATAGGATTCACTTGCTGTTTAATATAATTAAGAAAATAAACTCGAACTTATACATTCAAATGTTAAATTTTGCTTCGCATTTAGCTTTAAGATTATCCTTAACTCGATGTTCAATATTGTTTGTATATCAACTTTGCAAGTAACGATTCCAAGACCCGTACATTTTCCAGCTTTTTCTTTGTATCGTAGGTTAATGGACATTATTTTGTGAATTGCTTAAGCAATGGCGTGTATCCTTTTGTACGACTATTACCAAAGATTCACAAAGCGTTCAAAAGGACATCGAAACATTTCAATTAAAACTTATTGTACTCTTTGGCCTTTGCAAAAATACATCAAAATAAATGTTTTTTATTGATTAATTTGAAAGCTTTGACTTTAACGTTACATGTATCAATATTATTTATTGTTAACATTGTAATTAAATATAAAAAATAAAATATTAACATTATTTACAAAATTACATGCATTTTATATCTACATTTATCTTTTTTAAGTGAGGAAATGGAAAATAGATTGCATAGTATTATTAGTTTATTATTATAAAAATAGTAATAGTTTGGAATAAAGGGAGTTGTGGGGAGAGGATGATGTAAAATTTCAAAAGTAAAAATAATTTTATTTCTTTTTAAAAAATGTAGAATAACAAAAGAACAATTTTAGAAAAATTAATATATTAGAAAAAAAAAGTTTTTAACAATATAGTCTTTATAATTTTGTCTTAATTAAAATAATGTTTTGCCAAAGATACATTCTTGACAATTTCACGAAATTGAAATTTACTTATAAATTAATTATAATATTATAATAATATAATATTATATCTTATTAAGATAATTTATTATTTCAATTAACCATGTCTATTATTATAAGAAAATTAAATTACTAATATATAATAATATACAAGTATTAATAATTTTTCAAATATTCTTAGAAATAGGGCCAACCACTTCTCCATTTAGAATCTCTTTTCGTATGCAATTGTATATCATTGAATTCAAATCTAACTCACGCGTACATTACACCGATAATATACTCAATGACGAGATAAAATGGAAATCAAATATACGTGCGACAGCAGAGCGTCTCTCTCGATTCTCCAAATTCATATCGAACTCCACTTTGAAAACGTCTACAGAAATATAGGTAATATAGTGTCCTTCACAATGGAAGATATTGGTTTCTTGCGTAACGTTATTCCACGCAAGCAAGTATATAACATACCGTTTGTGCAAACACTGGTCGAAATAGACATAATATCATTATTATTATTGTTATTATCGAAGAGGCGCATAATTCTGTTTTCGGATAATATTACATAATATCGTGGTTTTATTTCTGAAACTCAGGGCACATTGCGCGGTGTTATTTTTGGTGAAAAATACATATACGCGTTTATTGTAACTGGTGATGCACAATATTATGACGCTAGGGCCGCTGGCATTTGAATACACAATCGCTAGACTGCACTCGCGTCAACAATATTATTAAAGCGCAAACCGCTATGATATTATTATATTATAATATAGTGATAAAATAATAATCGTTATTGAGTTGGCACATATACGGTTTTGTGTGTTCAGGACACTGCGGTGAACTATAATAATTTTATTACCGCGTCATCTTGTTTTAACAAGCGTTATCTGACGGGAGACGATTTTTTTCTCTTCAAAGAATTATTTTGGTTTACCATAATACCGTATAGTCACGATCATTTTTTGGCTTTTACGTGTTATGTATACAAAATATTGTGACTTACGTAAACACTAGACTAAATACAAATAGTACTAGACCTTATTATACTTGGGTTATATACTCATGGGCACCTATATAGTTACATTTAATAATAGTATTATTTGACCAGGGTATGGAACCTTCATAAATTTTTAGTGGTTTCGGGTTTATGGTTTTGGGCTTAGATTATTGGTTGAGTATTTAAAATTATAGAAAAAAAAGGATCCGGCTTTAGGATATTGCAAACTCAAGGTTTTAATCAATAGGTAAATTCAAAGATATGTCAAAAGCGATGAAAATCAAAATATATAACTAGGTACCCATCATAGAATTACAACTGAAATTATAAAAAAAAAGCTTTTGCTTTCAAAACAATATAACTTATATACTGAGATACTACATTTTTCCTTTAAAAACTTAAGATAATAATATACAATTTGATATTGTAGGTAGAAGAATCTGTAGGTACCACCGTGAAACCTTATGTTTTACTATCTATAATCAAAATATCAAATATTTAAATAATAAAAATATTAGTTTCAGACATTGAATGTGCTGTATTGTTGTGTATTCATTTTGGCCTTGTAGCAGGAAGTAACATTTTTGTCATATTTTAATTCTGTAGAGTAATATTTCTTTTACTCACGTTCTTCTTGTCAGTTTTTTTTTCCCCATAATCAAATTTTCTTGTTGTATTTATTTATAAAGATTGTAATTTAAAAAAAATATTATAATCAAATTAGATTTATTGAGTTTAATATTAGTAGAAAATAATATAGGTATGGTACATTAGAACACAAAAAATTGGCACTGGCAACGCTGAACAGAGAGCTAGTATATTCTATTTTAATTTTAAAATGATTGTAAATTTTAATTAATGCTCATACAAGTACATCAAAATACAGACAACAATATTCTTGGCCAGAATATGAAAGTGATATTTGTACTCAAATTGTAGTTTCTAAATTTTTAAATAAAAAAGCCCTTATTTATGAAGAAAAATGGACTAGATTTGTGTCTTTTTTTAAGGATAATGATTACAGCGAAAATGAGTACTTTTGGATTTCACATAATTTTTTGTGTAAGAAAATCATACCGACGGAATTCCCACAAAAAAGGTAGAATTTATATAATTTACGAAGAGACAATTAACTAAGAGTTCCATTCAGGTTCCAGTTCCAAATTTCAATGATGGTTTTTTACATAATAACGGTTTCTGTAAAGGTATAATTTTAATATATACACATATTCCATGAAATGCAACCACGGTTTTGAATTTTATATTGCCTAATTGCACAAAGTAAAAAGGAAGGTGTCAGGTAGTCTGGGCAGATAGGTGTGGGTAAGTAATATACATAAGTATAATTTTAAAATACAGTATATTATTTTAAAGTGTCAGTAACAACGCTACTTTTTAATTTACCCTACCCATTACTATTTACTTTACCTCTGGACGTATACTCTCTGCAATGTAAATAATATAGTGACTGGTGAGTACAATATTAATATTGAAATATAACGGAAATCGTTGTTGTCCGATCGTGAACCTAAGCAGGACATACTACCACTAGGCAAGAACATAATAATACTAAAATTTATTAAAATAATTTCTAGAAGTTCAAAAAATATATTTAGATAAATTACAGTAGATAACTGAAGTTCTCATCTAGGATAGATAAAGAGATAACATTGTTTTATATTTAAACCTATATAAGATAATAGATGACTAATATTTTTATCTAGATAAGTCTCAACACTTTCGATTTTTATTTTCAGACTTATTTTCAATTAAACAACCGGTAGGTTAGGATAGGTAGTGGCGTCAGAACCGAAGAAGGGTTTTTTGAGATAATAGCCTCATTTCTAAAATGGGCTATTGTATGATAAATATTAAAACTATATAATATAGTATGACAATTTCTGTGGTTTGCGAAATACTATCTATATGTAAGGTAAAAATTTATATTTTGGGTCCTTAGTTTTTTGTTTTGCCTTAAATTTAAATATTTTATTCAGTAGGCTACTGATGATCGGTATTTGGTGTATAAATTACAGTATATAATATATATAATAATAATAATAATAATAGTATATTATATTGTAATATTATAGAATATATTGTGACTGAAATAGCAGAAAGTGTGTACTTGAAGTTGGAATTTGAATAAAGATCATTTTACTGTTTGATGTTTAAATGGCTAAAGAGTTGCCTATATTATATAATGTAAAATTAGTCAATGAAAAGCAATTTAAATTCTATTAAAATCTATATATTCAGCATTTGTGTTGTATTATCTAAATATAATTTTATTTTATTGGGACATTATAACATGATACCATCATCTCTGATAAAAGAATTTGATGGTTAACGCAAAACCGGAGACTAAAATATAAAGAGAGTTGATATTTGTAAATTAATACCCTACAATACATTAAAATATACCTTATAGCGCTTAATGGACATTTTAATGGATCGGTGTGATGTGAACACTAAATAAACTTGAATCCATCCTATTAATATTTTTAATGATTGATTATTATCTATTACTTTGGATAATATTTTCATTACAATTCGAATAATACTTCTGAAAATATGAAATAATTATAACAATAGTAACATTTATTATACATAATTCAATTAAATATCATTAATAATTAATTGTATAGTTATTGTTTAATTGCCTTTATAAAATATATAGTTGTACACGAAATCTTAAATTCACAACGAAATTAATTTTAAAATTTTAAATAAAGTCGTTATACACTGAGAATTATATACCTCACCATCTATTACAATCTTTTCATAAATTATCAATCCCCTCCGGTTATTTTCAATTTAATTTTCCATTGTCATAGCTTGTTTCTTAATTAAAATTTTTTCATCTAAACTTCTAAAAATAATTGTCATGCTGTATTGCTGTAATATTGTGTATCCATAAAATCAATAATAATTCAATAACTATTCTAGTTCGTAAGCCATAGACATCTATAGAACATCAGTATAGTAATATTTATTATTTTTTAAATAATAACGGACCATGTACAATCATTTGTAATATTAAAAGTGTAATCATCATAAATTTAAATTCTACAATATTATATAATATATAGCATTTTAACTTAATATTATTTTGTTATTTCTAAAGCAACATCCTGCCATCGGTTTAATTTATTCCGAGTGTAATACATTTGAGCTCCCTATACTTACTGTATAGTTTATAGAAGTCTGTGTTGTTACGGCCAACAAAAGTGATAATAATTGGTGATGAAAATGCTCACTAAAAAAACTTTAATTTGATATTTTTGACAATTTATAAAATATTATTTCTGTACAAAGAGTAAAAATAAACTACTATTAATGTGACAAAAAAATATCATCCAATTATTAGAAAACTAAAAAAAAAAAAAAATCTAATACCTTATAAAAATAATAATTGTTAACCTTACAACAACTACTAATAATAACATACCTATTAACAAATAATAATTGGCGTAACATTGTAATAATAGCACAATATTTTTGTAAGTTATGTTTTTGTTGTTGTATTCTTGGGTCGTTATTAAATCTTGAAAAAAGGTAAATCTACTCTGTTTTCATCAATACAACTAGGTGTTTTAAAAACATAAATATAAAAAAGTTCGAACCCGGAAAAACAGTTTTTATATAGGAAATAAAAAAAAATTGGATTTTTATTGAGTATATAAAAGTAATGACTTAAGTAACATTTTATTAAACAATTGTTCATAAACTTACGCTTTAAAATATTTATACAACCTATTCAATTGTTTGGAATAGATTGTTCTTCTCCAATAGAATAATAAATAATATTAATTTTTCCTTTATAATATATTAACATACCTATAATTAAAATGTTTTATATTTTAATTCAATGTGTGTTGGTCCAGCATAATATACTCATGTGAATTGATAATTATATTTTTCAATTACAGGTTCTATTGGTCAAGATTAATACATTTAATAATAACCGTGTAACCATAATTACAATTATGAAACAATTATCAAGAGTAAAGTTATCGTTAATTACTCAAGTTGTTTCAGCAAAAGTAAAAATTAGATAATAAGTAAATTGATGTTTAATAAATACTACTGTATCATTATTACAATATGTTTGTCCAAGAGGACTTTTATGAAGTAATACGGAAGTGGTCTACTTTTAGTCATACAATTCAGAGTATAAAAAAGGGTGACATTAAAATGAAATTTCCTATTACGTATAATACAATTTGACACCTGACGGTTATTATTGAACTTAAGTCAAATGGAAGGAGTTATACAATATTAAAAAATGAAATGCAAATGATTAAAACCAATTTAGAACTCAGTTTAAAACAATTAGACTAGGTATTACATAATACGA